>MDKJ01300936.1:0-14517 GCA_005239525.1 Nicotiana knightiana | reverse complement strand
GGAATATGGAATTATCCATCAAACTACTGCACCTTACACACCTCAATCCAACGGAATTGCAGAAAGGAAAAATCGGACATTAAAGAAAATTATGAATTCTTTATTAATAAGTTTCGGATTACCGCAGAGTTTGTGGAGGAAGCTCTCCTTACAGCTAACCAAATACTCAACAGAGTACCCCACAACAAAACGCAATCTATTCCATATGAAAAATGGAAAGGTAGAAAACCCAACTTGAAATATTTCAAAGTGTGGGAGTGTCTAGCAAAGATACAAGTTCCTTTACCTAAAAGGGTTAAAATCGGACCAAAAACAGTAAATTGTGTTTTCATTGGATATGCTACAGACAGTAAAGCATGTCGATTTTTGGTCCATAAATCCGATAATCCCGAGATTCATGTTAATACGGTAATGGAATCAGATAATGCTGAATTCTTTGAAAGCATTTATCCGTATAAAACTGAATGCGAGTCGTTAAGTGAAAGACCTAAACGACCTCGGGAAGAACCAAAGGAAAATACTCCAAGTGTAGAAGATCCAAGGCGTAGCAAACGTCAAAGAACATCTACTTCCTTTGGACCAGATTTTGTGACATTCTTGCTTGAAAATGATCCTCAAACTTTTAAAGCAGCTATGTCACCTTTTAATTCAGCATTTTGGAAAGAGGCAGTCAATAGTGAGATTCAATCAATTTTGGATAACCATACATGGGAATTGGTTGATCTTCCTCCTGGAAATAAGCCTTTAGGTTCGAAATGGATCTTTAAACGGAAAATGAAAGCTGATGGCACTATTGACAAATATAAGGCAAGACTTGTTGTCAAATGTTATAGACAAAAGGAAGGCCTTGATTACTTTGACACTTACTCGCCAGTAACGATGATAACATCTATTAGGATGTTAATGGCATTAGCGGCTGTGTATGGTCTTGAAATCCATCAAATGGATGTTAAAACAGCTTTCTTAAATGGAGAATTGGAGGAAGAGATTTACATGGAACAACCTGAGGGTTTTGTGGTTCCTGGTAAAGAAAAGAAAGTGTGCAAACTTGTTAAGTCGCTTTATGGACTTAAACAAGCACCCAAACAATGGCATGCCAAATTTGATCAAACAATGTTGGCAAGTGGGTTTAAAATCAACGAGTGCGACAAATGTGTTTACATTAAAAACACTCCAGGTCATGAAGTCATTGTTTGTTTATATGTTGATGACATGTTGATAATGAGCAAAAGCATGTCAGATATAAATGCTACAAAGCGCATGTTGGCTAGCAAATTCGACATGAAAGACTTAGGAGTTGCTGATGTGATCTTAGGAATCAGAATTCACAAGACTCCACAAGGTCTAGCATTATCACAGTCTCACTACATTGAAAAGGTACTTGACAAGTTCAAGTATTTGGATTTCAAAATTGCCAAGACTCCAATTGACGTGAGTTATGCACTTCAAAAGAATGAAGGTGAAAGTGACTCACAACTGGACTATGCTAGAGTATTGGGAAGTTTGATGTATATCATGAATTGTACGCGACCAGATATAGCATGTGCTATTAGCAAACTGAGTCGATTTACAAGTAATCCCAATCACATACATTGGATGGCAATGAAACGAGTTTTGGGGTATCTGAAACATACCCAAAGCTATGCTTTGCATTATAACAAATATTCCTCCGTGATCGAGGGATATAGTGATGCAAATTGGATTATCGGATCATCTGAAGTTAAATCCACGAGTGGATATGTTTTCACAATTGGGGGTGGAGCAGTGTCTTGGAAACCATCCAAACAAACATGCGTCGCCCCATTCTACAATGGAATCTGAATTCATAGCTTTAGATAAGGCCGGTGAAGAAGCTGAATGGCTCCGGAATTTCTTGGAAGATATTCCATTTTGGCCCAAACCTTTGGCACCTATTTGCATACATTGTGATAGTCAAGCGGCAATAGGCAGGGCAGAGAGCGTTATGTATAACGAAAAATCTCATCATATACGACGGAGACATAATACCGTTAAACAACTACTCTATAGTGTTGTTATCACAATTGACTACGTAAAGTCAAGAGATAACGTGTCGGATCCACTTACAAAATGCCTATCTAGAGAGGCAGTTGAAAGATCATCAAAGGGAATGGGGTTAAGGCCTAGGACAAGTCATCATGGTGGTAACTCTACCTAGCAGACTGGAGATCCCAAGAGATCAAACAAAGTTATGAATGACGGTTCAACATTGTCAAATAACTCACCCATTCTTGTTATGAAGACAATGTTCAGAAATAAAGGTAAAGCATTAAGACTTTTTGATGAGTCAATAAAGCTTAAAGCTTTTTAATGATTTGCTAAGTCTGGCAGGATATGACCAGATAGTGTGTCTTTAGGATTACACGTTTAGGAATCACCTATATGAGTGTGAAGTGTAAGCCGCTTCAAGGGGAATGAAATTAAAGTCCCATTCTCTAAGTACTCATGAAACCAGGCGGTGTTCATGACTGAAACGAACACAACCGTGAGAACCATAGATGGTTAAGGATTGATTGTGTGACTTATGTTGTCTAGGTATACAACAAAGCTCGACGGTTCAAAGATATCAAATCTACCGATTGACCGAGTATATCCGATATAAGTTCACTACGGAAAGTTCAAAGGGAAACCTACTTATCCAGATGCAATTAATTCTTGCATGTAAAACACACACACGTCCGTGCATTCCTTTATTTTATAGCCATTCCCCATTCATGTGGGGGATTGTTGGTCTTTAAGCTTAGTGTAGCTTAATTTTAAGCTTAGTCTAGCTTAATTTTAAGTTTGGTGTAGCTTAAAGAGAGTGAATGGAAAATGCTGGGAAAAGAAATGGAGGGAAGTGAAATTTTGAATTAGTGCACTTTATCCTTCATTGGAAGAAGGAAAGAAAATCTATGTGTGTATATAGAGAAGCTCTTCTTCTAGCTCTTAAAGAGTTGAGAAGAAGGCAAGCCTCGCGACGTTGTCTCGTCGCTCGCTCGGCTCGACTTCGACTTCGGATTTGGTCAACGATTGATTGATTAATCTTTTTGGACAAATTTTTTTTCAAATTATTTAATTAATTAATGGAAAAGTTTCAAATCCAGAATGACCCGCGACCCGATCCGATCCGACTCGTTTTCTTTCCCGGATTATTTTAAATCTGTTTTTGAATTTCCCGCAATATTCATACCTTTTCAAAACAGCTATGGTTGTTCTGAAAGGATTCACACCTGTTCCAACAGATGTGGTTGTTCTGAAAGGTTGAAAAACCTTTTCAGAAGCAGTACTAAATTGGCTATAAATATACCTTGAATCCCAGAATTTTTACTTACTAAATTTTCTGATCTTCTTCTGCACAAAATATTCCAGTGTGTTTGACAGCCTTCGAGTGGTTCGTTGATCACCGACGTTTTTGGTACCAACACTCCGGTGAGTTAAATCATTCTATTCTGGGAGGATATATTCCAACACCTCGGGTACTTGAGGGGAATAATTTTCTTAAGGGCACACTGTGTATTCGGTGGGCTCGGTTTATTCTTATATTATTTTTCATAGAAAAAACTAAGGACGTCTGGACTAGCACGCCCGCGCTCAGCACGCGCTAGTTCACTGTCCCTAGTATATTCCACTAGCGCGGCCGCGCTAATCCCGCGCTAGAGCCCGCGCTAGTGAGGTTTCTTACTGTTTCTGTATTTTTTCAGAAATTATTATTGTTTTATTTTACAGCAATACATATAACTAACAGTTCTAGCTAGTGCCACAAAGCTTTTCGAACTTGGACCTGTGATATTGAGACAAAATTTTACCAAGCTGCTACCGAGCATCTGCTTCAGTACGGGACAGAATTAAGGGTGCAACCCTTCGCCGGAAAATTAGTATACTGTATAAACAAGGTCAAAATTATATTTTTATGTATATATAGCAGATGTTGTATCTCCTTGGCTTCTTCGGGTATTTTACTTCTTAATATTTTCAGTCTCCGTAGTGAAAATTCTGGTCCCGCCACTGACTTTAGGCAGCAGAAAAGTGGGATGGAGATAACCAAGACCTTGAGCAAGTTTACAATGCCCTTGGTGTCAGTTACCTAGTTGATAGGAAAATTGACAAAGGAATTGCTCAGTTTGAGAATGCTGTAAAACCAAATACTTAACATCTGCTTTTTTTCCATCCAAATACCAAAATAGCTCGTCCTAGGCGCGGCGCATTGAAGGATAAAGTGAAGATGTGCAAAGGAGTACTTGTGAAATATAAGAAGAGTTCATATATGGGGCTTGTTAGTGTTTTATATAGCCACGCTTAGTTTATTGTTTTATTGTGTACTGAGGAAAATTTTAAATTACTCATGTGTTATAGATGACATAAACAGGTTACATGGTGTGATCAGTACCTAACAACACATTTGTGTTATAAGTAGATGTATACACAGAATTACATGGCCAAAAAGAACAAGGGAAAGACTAAAAAGTTAATAGGTCATTACGATTATTGTACAAAATAAAAATAGTAACAACAATATTGATGACTACTGTTATTGAATTCACACAATTAAGAATGTAACCAGTCATGTGCGGGGAAGACTGAAGCTCTACAAAATGGACATGCATTCTTTTGCTGCAGCCACTTGTTGACGCAGCCAACATGAAACTCATGACCACATTGAAGTTTGACAATACTATCTTCATCTTGATACTCAGATAAACATATGACACACGTTTCTTGTTCCTCCTCATCATCTATATCAATTGCAGGAGCATAATAAGTTCTTGTTTCAACCTCGAACTTCTCTTCTTCTTCTTCTTCTACTACTACTACTACTACTATTTCTTCAACCTTGAACTCCTCTTCTTCCTCCTCCTCCTCTTCCTCTTCTTCTTCTTCTACTATTCCTTTGCGTGTGGGCAAAACTTCAGCACTACAAAATGGGCAATCATTCCTCCTCTTCAGTCGCTCATTGAAGCAATCTAAATGAAACACATCTCTACATGGAAGTGTCACTAATGTATCTCCATTCTGAAATTCAAAGCAGCAGATGAAACAACTAGCTCGTTCCTCGCCATCATTGTATCCATAGCCGGATCACAGTAAGTTGTTATTTCCCAATATTCAAACATGTTGGTATCATTAGATATTCCACTTGTTTGATATCAGGTTGTTGTTGGTTCATTCTTTGCAAGTGAAAAACATCATTTGGTAATGTATGAGTAGCAAAGTAGGGACGTTTGTGATCTTGAGGCATATTTCTTGGAAAATATTTTTTAGAATTTTGTTAGGTTTTAAGAAAAGATACAAGGAATTTTAGAAAGTTGGAATGTAATGATAGTATGTATCGTATTTATAGGACCAAGGAAGTTTTACCGAATTTGATAGGGAATAGGATTTGGGAACATTTTATTTCCTAAAATTCTTGTTTCTTACAAATTTTGTTTTCTTTCTAGCTTTTCCCCCACGTTTCCTTTCTCTAACATGCTAGGAGTAGGATTTAGTTAAATGAAATAGATAAAATATTAAGTTGAACAAGGTAAATATTAAGGTAAATAATTGAATATTTTATCTAAAAAGTTGATAGGTCACTATGAGGACTATTACAACAACAAATTAATAAGAATACACAGATAACTATTGTCATTGAATTCACAAGATTAAGAATGTAATTAGTCATGTGTGGGCAAAACTAGAGCTCTACAAAACGGACATGCGTTCTTTTGCTGTAGCCACTTGTTGACGCAGCGAAAATGAAACTCATGGCCACATTGAAGTTTGCCAATGGTATCTTCGTCTTGATATTCAGATAAACATATGGCACATATTTCTTGTTCCTCGTCATCCTCTATATCCATTACAGAAGCATCATAAGTTCTTGTTTCAACCTCGAACTTCTCTTCTTCTTCTTCTTCTTCTTCTTCTTCTTCTACTACGTTTATTACTATTTCTTCATCCTCGAACTCATCATCATCATCTTCTTCTTCTACTATTACTTCGTGTGCAGGTAAAACTTCAGCACTACAAAACGGACAATCATTCCCCCTTCCCCTCAGCCGCTCATAGAAGCAATCTATATGAAACACATCTCCGCATGGAAGTTCGACTAATGTATCTCCATTCTGAAATTCAAAGCAGCAGATGAAACAACCAGCTCGTTCCTCGCCATCATCTATATCCATAGCAGGATCATAGTAAGTTGTTATTTCCCAATATTCGAACATGTTGGTATCATTCGATGTTCCACTTGTTTGATATGGAATATCATGTTGTTGTTGGTTCATTCTTTGCAAGTGAAAAACATTATTTGATAACGTAAGAGTAGCGTAGTGAGGACGTTGGTGATTTTCAGACATATTTCTTAGAAAAGAAATTCTCAAAGGTTTTTTTAGGTTTTGAGAAGAAGAATACAAAGGAAATTTTTAAAAAGTTGGAAGTGTAATGATACACGTTAATCTATTGTATTTATAGGACAAAGGAAGTATTACCGAATTTGATTGGGAATAGGATTTGGGAACTTTTGTTTCCTAAATTTTTTGTTTCCTTTCTAGCTTTCCCCCACGTTTCCTTTCCCTAACATGCTAGGAGTATGATTTAGTTAAACGAAATAGATAAAATGATTCGAATTTTACCACTAAAGATTAATATTAAGCTTTTCAATTTAATTAAAAAATCACAACACACATTATATTAATCAATATTAATATAGGTAAGTAATAATATTAGACATCTTATATAATTACTTAATCGTTATTTGATGATTTAAATATATTAAAATAAATTATGTAATTGCGTCAATAAGATCGGGTGAAATGGGCTTGCCTCTCTAGATTCTCATCATCTTTGAAAGTATGAATACCCTTTTGCTGCAAGGCAATCGTAGAGATGGTGGACAAATGTTTTGCGTACATCTTCACCTCTAAAACTTAAGAAAACATCATAACTCCAATGCGAAATATGGGGATACTACACTATTTTTTCCTGGTAATTTAGAGTAGGATTGGGGATAGCCTATGCAAAATTTGAAACTCTCAAGCATGCTCCAGTGACCTGACAAGGCATAACGATTGAAGTCGTGCAAAGTGCTGAAATTGGGTTCAAGGTTTGCCAAGTTGGTGCAGCTTGCCACGACATTAACAAAATCCAAACCCAACATTAGAGGAATTGCCATAAACCAATAGTCAAGAGGTCCTCCAAAAACCTGAATGTTCCTAAAATTCGAATATCAAATCCATGAACAGTAGTGTAGGAGAGATCCAGATGCTTCAGATTGAGTAACATCTCCATTCCCTGTGGCGTACACTTAATTGATGTAGAAGAGAGATCCAAAACCCTCAGCTCCTTGACCCTTTCCATTGTTGGCAAGTTCCAACTACTGCGTAGTAGCAGAGAATGGAGGTTTGATGCATTGAGACTTTGTAGATGGTTAAAGAAGGAAGGAAATATGCCCTTGGACAATGAGTTATACTGCAAAAGTAATTCCATCTTTTCTTCTAGTCTATTTGCTAATGCATGCGGCTTTCTCAGATATGTACATTTTTCGGATATGGATGAGCAGGTCTCTCCACAAAAACATTGCATCATACTTATCACTACACCAACAATTTCCATGGACAGTATGTCTGCAAACAACAGAAGGCAAAGATAAAGACAAACCAAACCAACCATAACGGTTCACGTAAGCTGATTGCTAAGAAAAAGAAATTGAACCTAACCCAATCTTAAAAGCTAGATTGTGAGGTGAAGAATGTTATGGACCAAGAGACTACGGCTCATATTCTCAGCTAAAGTTGGACTCTAACACCTCACCCATTCTTGCCCGGTACCCAAGGGTTAGATAATTGGAGTGTGAATATCAAAACATGATAGGTCCAATATTGGATAACTCAACATCAAAAGGTCAGGCTCTAATACCGCAAGAGGTGTCAAGACCCGACATTGGTTGAGAGTATGAGTTGTATTCTCTTTATATGGTCTTGAATCCGCAAGCCAAAAGTTAGCTCATGACGTGAGATATGTTCAAGACTCAGCCTAAACTAATACATTGTATAACATTGTGAAAGATTAGGAAATATAGCAATGTTTTTTGTATTTTTGATTTCTCGATCATTGGAAGCAATCTTCACTGACACAAGGATCTACTCACAGCAACCTCCACTACGATAGAAACTAGCGATGAGTTTACGAAGGCTTCCTTTATTGGCAAGAGGGAACCATTTTTCACCCAACCCTACCTATCCTATGTATTTGAGGGAAAGGTTATAACAAAAAAAGACCAAGTTTCACACATACGAGACAGGCTGAAGGCATGAGACGAGCAGTTTCTTGAAGAGCGAATGACATGGAACAAATGCTAATTTGACATAGCATGGCAAGTTTTAGCATCGCTGAAAACAACATTATTTTAGTACTTTATGCAGTAGGAAAGTAACCAATTCAGCCGAAATGATAGGATTCAAAATAAAAAATGAAACAGGAATATGAAGTCAATATAGGGAAAAACAAATAAAATGGGTCAATAACTTCGTCCTATGGATATAAAATGAATAATAACCTAACTTACTTTTGAATCAGCAATTCCCTTGACCCATCATTTCTTGATGATGCCATCATTTAATTACTAGGGTTCATTTGATTATTAGGATTAGGATGTTAATTCCGGAATTAAACTTAGAATTCCATTTATCTGCCATTTGGTTATTAGTATTTGCAAATATTGGTACACCAAAATTTTGATATTATCTATTTCATGTAGAAGGTGAGATTATAATCCTGGGATAATCTTGTTTTAAACCAAACGACCTCTACATGTTTGACTGATTTGATTGTTGGCTGCAAACTATGCTGAAGGAACTCAATGTTCTGGTCGGTTTTCCCTTTTTTCTTTTTATTCTTAAGCGTGGGAGGATTCATGATTTAAACTTTATTTGTTAAATATTAAAGTTTTTTAAATAAAATTATAGGTACGTATTTACTATTTATTGCAATTTAAAGGAATATTTTCACATAAATTTATGCTCCAGATCAATCCGCTCCTATATTTGTAGCTTTGATCAGTGCAAGGAATACTGCAAGTTGCTAATTGTTACTGTTTCTTGCTTTTTGTTTGTCACTTTAGTCCTTTCTTTTTTTCTTAATCCTTCAAATATTTCTTCTAAAGAACAAATAGACACAGTTGATTCAAAAAAGTCGAGTTAAATTTGGAACTTACTCTTAAGTTTCAAGAACAAGATCGGCCCAAAGAGATATTAGTCAATACATTAAATAAGTGCAAACCTCCTTTTAGTCTACTCTTGAGTAGGGATGTACATAAGTCGGATTTGTTTGAATTTTTCAATTATCAAACAAAATCAATGGTATCTGGTTTTTAAATTTATAAACCAAATCAAACTAACAAAGTCGGATTTTTCAATCTCGGATTTTTTTGGGTTTTCAGATTTTTTTCCGATAAAATCTTCATAGCATAAAATATGTAACTTGTGCTTCAAATATTTCTTAAGTCCTAGTAAAATACAACTATATAATATTTTTTCCAAGAAACTGACACAATAATATGAGATAAGTCATAGAATTATACAAAAATATTCAATAACAAGGATAAAATAATAAAATTACATAAAATAAATATTGCTAATTAATAAGCCAAAATAAAAATTAACATAATCTCAAAATACTATATAGATCATGCTAAAATAAGTATAGCTAATAAGTATTAATATTAGTTACATAACTAAGCACTAAAGAAAAAGATAAACAATATATGTTATGCATTTTCATTATAAACCAATGTAAAACTAAAATAATTATCCAACACTATCGTCATTCCTAGTATTGAATTGAATTTTTTTGTTAGCATTAATATTGATTTGAACTTTGTTTGAGCTACTACATTTATGAGCTATAAAATTTATTTACCATTCAAGAATGTTGAGTCTAAACTTGAAATAATACGTTAAAAGATAAAAATATGAATTTTTTTAATAAATATATATAAATTACATTACAATAAATATTTGTATGTATAAACAATTTTTAAAAAATAAATATACTATTGGGTTGGTTTGGTTTCGGTTTGTCTTTTTCAGTTAAAATCAAACCAAACCAAACCAATTATGGTCGGATTTTATTTTCCAATACCAAATCACATCAATTTTTTTTTTCTCGATTTGACTCGAATTATCGGTTTGATGCGGTTTATTGATTTTTTTGTACACCCCTACTCTTGAGCTTTTCATTCATCTTGTTTTCCCTGCTCCCTCCACAAATATACATCGATTTCAAAAGTCTAGGAAGATTGTGCACATATATGTACCATTAATGTGAGAAACTTGCTTCAACAAGTACAATGTCAAAGAAAAGAAGGTGCCGATAACGATTAAATGAAGGAAATGCTTACAAATCATAGTCATATTGCCAAAAATTTCCTAAAATTCAAAATAACCTTATCAAACTTTTATTTGTTTCTTCTTCAAACAACCAAAAACAAGTCTAATTCTTAGTACACTTTCAAAATTCAGGTGGGTTGCTTTCTTTTTCTTCTCTTTTTCTTCTTATGTTAATTTGCAATTTTGCTAACAAGTAATGGCCACCAGAGAGGAAAAGTAAGGACAATGACAAGCAAAATGATAAGGAAAATGGCAATGCAAGTACACTTTCTTGAGCTTTTCTGTAACTCCCTAGCTTCCGTTAGTTGCTCGGTCCCTCGCCTTACAAAAGAACTTGCATGCGCCACATGACTTTCAATATCATTCAATTGTTGGCCTTGTGCTTCCACCAATGCAGCCATGTCTAGAAATATTTGGTGCAACTCAATCAAATTCTTCTCAATCTCCTTCACTGCATCATGTCTTTCTTGTATTTCTGAGATGGTGTCCATTATCTGGCCCCTACCTGTTAGGATCGGAATGATCAGATGTTGTATGAAAATAAATGAAGCAAACCCTAAATAACATAAATCACCGGTCGAAACATAAAAAATTAACGTTGACTACAATCAATTTACACGGAAAAAGATGAACAATCGACTATTCTAAAGAGAAGGTAAAAGAGAGTAAAAGATATAATCTTATAAAATTGACTCCAAAAAAGGTTCACACAAGTAACAACTAAAACTTGTCTGTCACGAATTTTCTCCTTAAAATGGAAGTCTATATAGTGGAACGTGTTGCCACTCAATTAAAAAAAAGAGAGGATAAAATCAAACATATTAAGAAAATTAGGGCAAACATCTAACACTAGATATACCTTGTTCTTGGATCGCCTTTTGGAGGAAAGACTCACTCTCACCACTCGATATCAAATTCTCGATCAATTCATCGTCAGCCTTCTCTCCTGTCACAGTAAAGTATCTTCTTGCAACAGTCTCCTTATATTCATCATTCATTCTTGCCCTTAATGCCTGGAAATCATCCATGAGGACTTTTAATTTCTTCCCTAACCCGCTAACTACTGAAGTCCTCGTTCTATCTGCAGAAGAACCAGGGCCACAACCTGAGATTTTCCTATGAGCTGCATTGGATCGTTCGAGGGCTTCCAATTTTCCTTTGATCATCTTGACGCGTTTCAAGACCTGTGACACATCTGAGTCCATCCTAGACCTTATTTCTTTTACAGTCTTGGCATTATGTACAAGTTTGCTCTCTTCATTTGATTCTTGTAGTTTTTTGTAGAGCTTTTCGACATCTTTCATATCCTCTTTCACATTCTCTACATCTTCAAAGAATTTAGCAAGATCAATGCTTTCATTTCCTGATTGGCCAACTTGACCACCCTCTAGATCATCCTCTTGGACCTGTTTTTTTAGGTCTTGGTACTTTTTAAACGAATTAGAAAACAAGTCATTCATTTTTGGCTGATTTCAATTTCCTTTGTTCCCAAATTGGACAAATTAGCCTTGGCCTGAGTCTTTCCAAATGGTGACACAATATTTTCTTTGGTTGCTACTCAACATAAATTGTTGTCGCTCGCAAGCCTGGGTAAAGGAGAAATGAATACACACGTCAGGTTGACAGCCAGATTAAAACTAACTAATTTATGACGGCTCTCAATTTGTTAAGGCACGATTATTGTTGTTATTGTTGAAAGGAAAAACGTTGTGCCCTTGTCTAAACCTTCTCTTCTCTTCCTGCAGGAATATTAGAAGTTCATAAATGGAATGGTGGATTGGAGGAAGAAGAAGAGAAGGCGACAAGAGCAAAGCCTTCATTAAGAGATCAAAACTAACCAAAATCATTATTTGTTAAAAGATTTGGAAGACATAATAATTAGAGGCTATGCAGTCATTATTATTAAGTTAAAGTTCCACCAAACCAATCTTGAGGAAGGTCGTTAAAAAAGGAGCAGTTTCTCTGCCACTTGGAGTGTCATTTTCTCCTTCGTAACATAACCGAAAATTTTGTGTTGACCTTGTCTAGTCAATTTATTCAATATCAAATAATTTGTAAAAGTTAAAGTCAATTTTCGACGTGTGTGTGTAATATAGTATACACTTGCATTTTTGTGTGTACTTTTTTTTTTTTTGTCTATAATTAAAATGCAGTTATTACTACGTACTACATGTTTGGCTCTATGTCCTTTGTTAGCCACAAAAAAACATAGTGATGAAATTAAAGACCTAATATGTTCTTAATAAATAAAGAATGTGAGGAGTGAGGACGTAGAGAAAGAAATAAACGGTTCATAGAAAGAAAGTTGACATTTCTTGAATGTCTTCCGCACAAGATAGGGATAATTGTCTACAATGGCCACTTACAATTTAAATAGAAAAAATGACTTTTTAAGATTTTTTATATGTTATTTTCAGATTTAAAAATGAAGATCTCTCTTAAAAGAAAGAGATAAAACTAAAATAAATTTGTACAGGATTACAAAACCATATGAGCCCACACAGGAAATGCCATGTTCTATTATTTTCATACCAACAAAAAATTCTTAATGATCCAACAAATAAGGTAGACCAGAATATGAGAGACTTACTTTTGTTGACGTGAGAAAGTATCTCATGCTATACTCCCTCCGTTCTTTTCATGTGATTTAGTTCGGGAACGAAGGCCAATTTGATTAATTTTTGTAATGTGAAAGATATAAATTTTTTAAATTTGTTCGAATAAAAATTACATATTTAAACACTACGATAAAAAGTACTATAAATCATACTGAATATTTAGCAATTTTAAATACTTTAGAAACTATTTGCAACAAAAATAATTGGAAAAAACCTTCTTTGACTTTCCAAATAATATTGAATAATTTTGTCACATAAGAGGAACAGAATATTTATATTTGAGATTTAACCAATTTTCTATAAAGCAGGTGTTTTCTCCTATCCTACTATATTAAATAAGTGGATTCTTGGAAATTAAAGCATGCTACTTTTTGAAATATTAAAATGAAATAAGCGAAATGAAAAAAATATAAATTACGAATAATATAACGTCAATATGCAATAATATAGGTACTTTGTACAAAATATGACATCTCCGACCTTAGCTCAGTTGGTAGAGCGGAGGACTGTAGTTTGTAAAAAACAGCTGATCCTTAGGTCACTGGTTCGAATCCGGTAGGTCGGATTTCTTTTACTTTTTGTTTGACCGTTGCTTTGATGTGTAGAGATTATCTCTTTTTATTGCTGGCTGTACTCTTGTTGCAGCAATTTCAGTTGTGCAATGCTGCATTTGAACCCCTTTCTTGAATCTGCCAGTAGTATTGTACAAGAACAAGATTTTTTAAAAAGACATTCGAATCTTAATCTCAAAATCGGGCTCGTCCGATTTTGTATGGTTAATCGAGACTAGCATGTGTTATATCGGATCATGACATGAAGATACGGTACCGAGCTCATAATGCGAGGATCAAGTGAGATCGAGATCAGTCGGGATAGAGACCGAGCGGGATAGGCATCGAGTGAGACCGAAGAAAGCCTGTCGAATAACAGAAAGCCGATATATCCGTGATCGGGTAAGGATCGTGGCGAAAATCTCGGCACGTATCAAATCAAGACCGGTTATTTAGCCAATCATGAGATTTCCTTTTGTATTTAGAATCGTATCATGAGTAGAATTCCTCTACTATTTAAAAGGGAATTCCAATCAATTTGTAATCATCATATTCACGAATAACAAAGTTATATTACATTTTCTCCCAAAAGCATTCTTGCTCTTCGTTCAATTCATATTTCTCGATTATACATTCGGTCGGTTGGAGGGTCAAGTTGCACTTTATATTGGTTTGTTTTATTTTACAGTTAATTTCTGATACCAGTTTTCATAATTCTCAATTTGTGCCAAGTGAAATCACATATTCTTAAAATCACATATAAATTTAATTGTTATCCGATTTTAAGAGTAAACAACTGTATCCCTCAAAATGTAACTAGTTAGCTCCCATTCATTGAAAGTTGGTAATCTCTCGCCATAGCTTCAATAGTTTATTGAAAGCCAAAAGCTTGCAGACTTACATAAATTACATACATATGTTTCTGTTGGACTTTAAGCATTGGGCTTAAAAGTCTAAGAGTGTGAATTGGGAAATGGTGGGAAA
>ML401598.1:18699-31400 GCA_005239525.1 Nicotiana knightiana | reverse complement strand
GGCAATTAAACTGGAATTCCGACAGTCGTGCATGTATTATCGCCTGCCATGGTCCAGGTCGGACGCCTTGATACAGAGACGGTACCGGATCGCATGATATTTCTCCAGGACATCAAATACGACCCACATAACCATAACCGACGCTTTGAAATGATCAAGTTACACTTTTTGGCGTTTTATGGCAATTAAACTGGAATTCCGTCAGTCGTGCATGTATTATCGCCTCCCATGGTCCAAGCCGGACGCCTTGGTACAAAGACGGTACCGGATCACATGATATTTTTACGGGATATCAGTAAATATGATCCAAGGAACCATAACCAACGCTTTGAAATGATCAAGTTATATTTTTTGGCATTTTATGGCAATTGATGTGGAATTCCGTCAGTCATGCCTATATTATTGCCTGCCATGGTCCAGGCCGGACGCCTTGGTACGGAGCCGGTACCAGGTCGCATGCTATTTGTTCGTGACTTTAAATTTTACCCAAGTAACCATAACCAACGCTTCGAAATGAGCAAGTTACATTTTTGGCATTTTATGGCAATTAAACTAGGATTTCGCCAGTCGTGCCTGTATTATCGCCTGCCATGGTCCAGGCAGGACGCCTTGGTATGAAGCCGGTACCGGATCGCAAGATATTTTTCTGGGACATAAAATACAACCCAAGGAGCCATAACTAACTCTTCTAAATGATCAAGTTATATTTTTTGGCATTTTATGGCAATTAAACAAGAATTCCGCCAAGTCGTGCTTGTATTATCGCCTGCCATGGTCCAGGCCAGACATTGTGGTACGTATCCGGCACAGAATCGTATGATATTTTTCTGGGACATAAAATATGACCCTAGTAACCATAACCAAAACTTCAAAATGATCAAGTTACATTTTATGGCAATTAAACTGGAATTCAACCAGTCGTGCTTGTATTATCGCCATCCATGGTCCAGGTGGAACGCGTTGGTATGGATCCGGTACTGGATAGCATGATATTTGTCCATAACATCAAACACAACCCAAGAAACCATAACCAACTCTTCGAAAGGATCAAGTTACATTTTTTGAAATTTTATGGCAATTAAACTAGAATTCTGCCAAGTCGTGCCTGCATTATCGCCTTCCATGGTCCAGGCCGGATGCGTTGGTACGTAGCCGGTACCGAATCGTATGATATTTGTCCGGGAAATTAAATACAACCCAAGGATTCATAACCAGCACTTCGAAATGATCAAGTTTCATTTTTTGGAATTTTATGAAAATTAAACTGGAATTCCGCCAGCCGTGCCTGTATTATTGCCTGCCATGTCTAGGCCGGACACCTAGGTACGAAGTCGGTACCGGATCGCAAGATATTTTTTCGGGACATAAAACAAAACCCAAGGAACCATAATCAACTCTTCGAAATGATCAAGTTACATTTTTTGGCATTTTATGGCAATTAAACTAGAATTCCGCCAAGTCGTGCTTGTATTATCGCCTGCCATGATCCAGGCCGGACGCCTTGGTACGTAGCCGGTACCGAATAACATGATATTTGTCCGCGACATCAAATAAGACCCAAATAACCATAAAAAAAACTTTGAAATGATCAAGTTACATTTTTTGGCATTTTATGGCAATTAAACTGGAATTCCGCCAAGTCGTGCCTTTATTATCGCCTGCCATGGTCCAGGCCAGACACCGTGGTACGTAGCCGGTACTGAATCCCATGATATTTTCCCGGGACATCAAATATGACCCTAGGAACCATAACCAAAACTTCGTAATGATCAAGTTACATTTTTTGGCATTTTATGGCAATTAAACTGGAATTCAGCCAGCCGTGCCTGTATTATCGCCATCCATGGTCCAGGCCGGACGCCTTGGTATGAATCCGGTACCGAATCACATAATATTTATCCGTGACATCAAATACAACCCAAGAAACCATAACCAACTCTTCGAAAGGATCAAGTTACATTTTTTGACTTTCTATGGCAATTAAACTAGAATTCCGCCAACTCGTGCCTGCATTATCGCCTTCCATGGTCCAGGTCGGACGCGTTGGTACGTAGCCGGTGCCGAATCGCATGATATTTGTCCAGGAAATAAAATACAACCCAAGGATTCATAACCAATGCTTTGAAATGATCAAGTTACATTTTTTCGAATTTTATGGAAATTAAACTAGAATTCCGCCAGCCGTGCCTGTATTATTGCCTGCCATAGTCCAGGCCGGACGCCTTGGTACGGAGCTAGTACCGGGTCACATGATATTTATCTAGAACATCAAATATGACCCAAGGAGCCAGAACTAATGCTTCGAAATGATCAAGTTACATTTTTTGGCATTTTAGGGCAATTAAACAGGAATTTCGCCAGTCGTGCCTGTATTATCGCCTGCCATGGTCCAGGCCGGACGCTTTGGTACGGAGCCGGTACCGAATATCATGATATTTGTCCGGGACATCAAATACAACCTTAGGAACCATGACCAACTCTTCGAAATGATCAAGTTATATTTTTTGTCATTTTATGGCAATTAAACTGGAATTCCGCCAGTCGTGCCTCTATTATCGCCTGCCATGGTCCAGGCTGGACGCCTTGGTACAAAGACAGTACTGGATCGCACGATATTTCTCCAGGACATCAAATACGACCCACAGAACCATAACCAACACTTTGAAAGGATTAAGTTACATTTTTTGCCATTTTATGGCAATTAAACTGGAATTCCGACAGTCGTGCATGTATTATCGCCTGCCATGCTCCAGGCCGGACGCCTTGGTACAAAGACGGTACCGAATCGCATGATATTTATCCAGGACATCAAATACGAACCATAGAACCATAACCAATGCTTTGAAATGATCAAGTTACATTTTTTGGCATTTTATAGCAATTACACTGGAATTTCGTCAGTCGTGCATGTATTATCACCTATCATGGTCCAAGTCAGACGCCTTGGTACGGAGTTGGTACCGGATCACATGATATGTTTACGGGATATCAAATATGACCCAAGGAACCATAACCAATGCTTTGAATTGAGCAAGTTACATTTTTTGGCATTTTATGACAATTAAACTAGAATTCCGACAGTCGTGCCTGTATTATCGCCTGCCATGGTCCAGGCCGGACGCCTTCATACAGAGCCGGTATCGGGTCACATGATATTTTTCCGGGATATGAAATATGACCCAAGGAATCATAACCAATGCTTCGAAATGATCAAGTTACATTTTTTGGCATTTTATGGCATTTAAACTGGAATTCCGCCAGTCGTGCCTGTAATATCGCCTGCCATGGTCCAGGCCGGACGCCTTGGTACGGAGCCGGTACCGGGTCACATGAAATTTTTCCGAGATATGAAATATGAACCAAGGAACCATAACCAACGCTTCGAAAGTGTCAAGTTACATTTTTTTGGCATTTTATGGCAATTTAACAGGAATTTCGCAAGTCGTGCCTGTATTATCGCCTGCCATGGTCCAGGCCGGACGCCTTGGTACGGAGCCGGTACCGGATATTATGATATTTGTCTGGGAAATCAAATTTGACCCAAGGAACCATCATCAACGCTTCGATATGATCAAGTTACATTTTTTTGGCATTTATGGCAATTAAACTGGAATTCTGACAGTCGTGCCTGTATTATCGCCTGCCATGGTCCAGGCTGGAAACCTAGGTACGAAGCCAGTACCGGGTCGCATGATATTTGTCTGGGATATTAAATATGACCCAAGGAACCATAACCAACACTTCAAAATGATCAAGTTACATTTTTTGGCATTTTATGGCAATTAAACTAGAATTCCGCCAGTCGTGCATCTATTATCGCCTGCCATCACATGATATTTTTCCAGGACATCATATATGACCCACAGAACCATAACCAATGCTTTGAAATGATCAAGTTACATTTTTGGCGTTTTATGGCAATTAAATAGGAATTTCGCCAATCGTGCCTGTATTATCGCCTACCATGGTCCTGGCCGGACGCCTTGGTGCGGAGCCGGTACCGAATATCATGATATTTGTTTGGGACATAAAATACGACCCAAGGAACCATCACCAACACTTCGAAATGATCAAGTTACATTTTTTGGCATTTTACGGCAATTAAACTGGAATTCCGCTAGTCGTGCCTCTTTTATCGCCTGCCGTGGTCAAGGCCGGACGCCTTCGTACGGATCCAGTACCGAGTCGCATGATATTTGTCTGTGACATTAAATATGACCCAAGGAATTATAACCAATGCTTTGAAATGAGCAAGTTAAATTTTTTGGCATTTTATTGAAATTAAACTTGAATTCCGCCAGTCGTGCCAGTATTAGCGCATGCCATGGTCCAGGCCGGACGCCTTGGTACGGTGCCGGTACCAGATCGTATGATATTTGTCCTGGACATCAAATACAACCCAAGGAACCATAACCAATGCTTCGAAATGATCAAGTTACATTTTTCTGCATTTTATGGTAATTAAACTGGAATTCCGCCAGTCGTGCCTCTATTATCGCCTGCCATGGTCCAGACCAGACGCTTTGGTACAAAGACGGTACTGGATCATATGTTATTTCTCCAGGACATCTAATACGACCCACAAAACCATAACCAACGCTTTGAAATGATCAACTTACATTTTTTGGCATTTTATGGCAATTAAACTGGAATTCCGACGGTCGTGCATGTATTATCGCCTGCCATGGTCCAGGCTGGAGGCCTTGGTACAGAGATGGTACCGGACCGCATGATATTTCTCCAGGACATCAGATACGATCCACAGAACCATAACCAATGCTTTGAAATGATCAAGTTACATTTTATGGAGTTTTATGGCAATTAAACTGGAATTCCGTCAGTCGTGCATGTATAATCGCCTGCCATGGTCCAGGCCGGCGCCTTAGTACGGAGCCGGTACCGGATCACATGATATTGCTCCGGGACATCATATATGACCCAAGGAACCATAACCAACGCTTCGAAATGATCAAGTTACATTTTTTGGCATTTTATGGCAATTAAACTTGAATTTCGCCAGTCGTGCCTATATTATCGTCTGCCATGGTCCAAGCCGGACGCCTTGTTACGGAGCCGGTACCGGGTCACATGATATTTGTCCGGGACATTAAATATGACCAAAGGAACCATAACCAATGCTTCGAAATGATCAAGCTACATTTTTTGGCATTTTATGGAAATTAAATTGGAATTTCGCCAGTCGTGCCTGTATTATCGCCATCCATGGTCCAGGCCGGACGCCTTGGTATAGAGTCGGCACCGGATCGCATGATATTTTTTCGGGACATCAAATATAACCAGAGGAACCATAACCAACTCATCGAAAAGATCAAGTTACTTTTTTGCCATTTTATGGCAATTAAACTGGAATTCCGCCAAGTCGGGCTTGTATTATCGCCTGCCATGGTGCAGGACGGACGCCTTGTTAAGGAGCCAGTACCGGATCACATGATATTTGTCTGGGATATCAAATATTACCCAAGGAACCATAACCAACACTTCGTAATGATCAAGTTACATTTTTTGGCATTCTATGGCATTTAAACTGGAATTCCGCCAGTCGTGCATGTATTATCGCCTTCCATGGTCCAGGCCGGAAGCCTTGGTACGGAGCCGGTACCGGGTCACATGATATTTTTCTGGGAGATTAAATATGACCCAAGGAACCATAACCAAAACTTCGAAATGATCAAGTTACATTTTTTTGCATTTTATGGCAACTAAACTAGAATTGCGCCAGTCATGCCTGTATTATCGCCTGCCATGGTCCAGGTCGCACTCCTTGGTACGGAGCCGGTACCGGATCGCATGATATTTTTCCGGGACATCAAATACAACCAACGGAACCATAACCAACTCTTCGAAATGATCTGGTTACATTTTTTGGCATTATATCGCAATTAAACTGGAATTCCGCCAGTCGTGCATGTATTCTCGCTTGCTATGGTCCATGCCGGACTCCTTGGTACGGAGCCGGTATCGGATCACATGATATTTTTCTGGGATATCAAATATGACCCAAGGAACCATAACCAACATTTGAAATGAGCAAGTTACATTTATTGGCATTTTATGACAATTAAACGAGAATTCCGACAGTCGTGCCTGTATTATCGCCTGCCATGTTCCAGGCCGGACGCCTTGGTACGGAGCCGGTACCGGGTCACATCAAATTTTTCCGGGACATTAAATATGACCCAAGGAACCATAACCAACGCTTCAAAATGATCAAGTTAGATTTTTTGGAATTTTATGGCAATTAAACTTGAATTCCGCTAGTCGTGCCTGTATTAGCACCTGCCATGGTCCAGGGCGGATGCCTTGGTATGGAGCCGGTATCAGATCGCATAATATTTGTCCTTGACATCTAATACAACCCAAGGAACCATAACCAATGCTTCGAAATGATCAAGCTACATTTTTCTGCATTTTATGGCAAATAAACTAGAATTCCGCCAGTCGTGCCTCTACTATCGCTTGCCATGGTCCAGGCTGGACGCCTTGGTACAAAGACAGTACCGGATCGCATGATATTTCTCCAGGACATCAAATATGACCCACAAAACCATAACCAATTCTTTGAAATGAACAAGTTACATTTTTTGGCATTTTATGGCAATTATACTGGAATTCCGACAGTCGTGCATGTATTATCGCCTGCAATGGTCCATGCCGGACGCCTTGGTACAAAGACGGTACCAGATCAGATGATATTTCTCCAGGACATCAAATAGGACCTGAAGAACCATAACCAACACTTTGAAATGATCAAGTTACATTTTCTGGCGTTTTATGGCAATTAAACTGGAATTTCGTCAGTCGTGCATGTATTATCGCCTACCATGATCCAGGCCGGACGCCTTGGTACGGAGCTGGTACCAGATCACATGATATTTTTCCGGGATATCAAATATGACCCAAGGAACCATAACCAACGCTTCGAAATGATCAAGTTACATTTTTGGCATTTTACGGCAATTAAACTGGATTTCCGCTAGTCGTGCCTCTTTTATCGCCTGCCGTGGTCTAGGCCGGACGCCTTGGTACGGAGCTTGCACCGAGTTGCATGATATTTGTCCGTGAGATTAAATATGACCCAAGGAACCTTATCAATGCTTCGAAATGAGCAAGTTAAATTTTTTGGCATTTTATGGAAATTAAACTTGAATTCCGCCAGTCATGCCTGTATTAGCACCTGCCATGGTCTAGGCCGGACGCCTTGGTACGGAGCCGGTACCGGATCACATAATATTTGTTCTGGACATCAAATACAACCCAAGGAACCATAACCAATGCTTCGAAATAATCAAGTTACATTTTTCTGCATTTTATGGCAATTAAACTGGAATTCTGCTAGTCGTGCCTCTATTATTGCCTGCCATGGTCCAGGCCGGACGCCTTGGTACAAAGACGGTACTGGATGGCATGATATTTATCCCGGACATCAAATATGACCCACAGAACCATAACCAACGCTTTGAAATGATCAAGTTACATTTTTTGGCATTTTATGGCAATTAAATTGGAATTCCTACGGTCGTGCATTTATTATCGCCTGCCATGGTCCAGGCTGGACGCCTTGGTACAAAGACGGTACCGGATCGCATGATATTTCTCCAGGACATCAAATACGATCAAAAGAACCATAACCAACGCTTTGAAATGATCAAGTTACGTTTTTTGGCATTTTATGACAATTAAACTGGAATTCCTACGGTCGTGCATTTATTATCGCCTGCCATGGTCCAGGCTGGACGCCTTGGTACAGAGACGGTACCGGATCACATGATATTTCTCCAGGACATCAAATACGATCCAAAGAACCATAACCAACGCTTTGAAATGATCAAGTTACATTTTTTGGCGTTTGATGGCAATTAAACTGGAATTCCGTCAATCGTGCACGTATAATCGCCTGCCATGGTCCAGGCCGGAAGCCTTGGTACGGAGCTGGTACCGGATCACATGATATTTGTCCGAGATATCAAATATGACCCAAGGAACTATAACCAACGCTTCGAAATTATCAAGTTACATTTTTGGCATTTTATGCTAATTAAACTGGAATTCAGCCAGTCGTGCCTGTATTATCGCCTGCCATGGTCCAGGTCGGATGCCTTGGTACGGAGCCGGTACCGGGTCGCATGATATTTGTATGTGACATTAAATATGACGCAAAGAACCATAACCAACGCTTCGAAATGAGCAAGTTACATTTTTTGGCATTTTATGGAAATTAAACTGGAATTTTGCTAGTCGTGCCTGTATTATCGCCATCTATGGTCCTGGCCGGACGCCTTGGTATGGAGCCGGTAGCGGATCGCAAGATATTTTTCCGAGACATCAAATACAACCCAAGGACTCATAACCAACTCTTCGAAATGATCAAGTTACATGTTTTGGCATTTTATGGATATTAAACTAGAATTCCGCCAAGTCGTGCTTGTATTATCGCATGCCATTGTCCAGGCCGGACGCCGTGGTAAGTAGCCGGTACCAAATCACATGATATTTGTCCGGGTCATCAAATAAGACCCAAATAACCATAACTAAAACTTCGAGATGATCAAGTTACATTTTTTGGCTTTTTATGGCAATTAAACTGGAATTCAGCCAATCGTGCCTGTATTATCGACATCCATGGTCCAGGTCGGACGCCTTGGTATGGATCCGGTACCGGATCACATGATATTTGTCCATGACATCAAATACAACCCAAGAAACCATAACCAACTCTTCGAAAGGATCAAATTACATTTTTTGAAATTTCATGGCAATTAAACTATAATTCCGCCAAGTCGTGCCTGCATTATCGCGTTCCATGGTCCTGGCCGGATGCGTTGGTAGGTAGCCGGTACCGAATCGCATTACATTTTTCCGGGAAATAAAATACAAACCATGGATTCATAACCAACGCTTCGAAATGATCAATTTACATTTTTTGGAACTTTATGGCAATTAAACTGGAATTCCGCCAGTCGTGCCTGTATTATTGCCTGCCATAGTCTAGGTCGGACGCCTTGGTACGGAGCTGGTACCGGATCGCATGATATTTATCCAGGACATCAAATACGACCCAAGGATCAAGAACCAACTTCGAAAGATCAAGTTACATTTTTTGGCATTTTATGGCAATTAAACAGGAATTTCGCCAGTCGTGCCTGTATTATCGCCTACAATGGTCCAGGCCGGACGCCTTGGTGCGGAGCCGGTACCGAATATCATGATATTTGTCCAGGACATCAAATACGACCCAAGGAACCATCACCAACACTTCGAAATGATCAAGTTACATTTTTTGGTATTTTATGGAAATTACACTGGAATTCCACTAGTCGTGCCTATATTATCGCCTGCCATGGTCCAGGCCGGACGCCTTGGTACGGATCCATTACTGGATCGTATTATATTTCTACAGGACATCAAATACAACCCAAGGAACCATAACCAGCACTTCGAGATGATCGAATTACATTTTTTGGCATTTTATGGCATTTAAACTGGAATTCTAGAGTCGTGCATGTATTATCGCTTGCCATGGTCCAGGCCAGATGCCTTGGTATGGAGCCGGTACCGAATCACATGATATTTGTCAAGGACATCAAATAAGACCCAAAGAACCATAACAAAAACATCGAAATGATCAAGTTACATTTTTTGGCATTTTATGGCAATTAAACTGGAATTCAGCCAATCGTGCCTGTATTATCGCCATCCATGGTCCAGGCCGGACGCCTTGGTATGGATCCGGTACCGGATTGCATGATATTTGTCTGGGACATGAAATACAACCCATGAAACCATAACCAACTCTTCGAAAGGATCAAGTTATATTTTTTTACATTTTATGGCAATTAAACAAGAATTCCGCCAAGTCGTTCCTGCATTATCGCCTTCCATGGTCCAGACCGGACGCCTTGTAGCTGGTACCGAATCGCGTGATATTTTTCCGGGACATCGAATACAACCCAAGGATTCATAACCAATGCTTCGAAATGATCAAGTTACAATTTTTTGAATGTTATGGCAATTAAACTGGAATTCCGCTAGTCGTGCCTTATTATTGCCTGCCATAGACCAGGCCGGACGCCTTGGTACGGAACCGGTACCGGATCACATGATATTTATCCAGGACATCAAATACGACCCAAGGAACCATAACCAACGCTTCGAAATGATCAAGTTACATTTTTTGGCATTTTATGGCAATTAAACAGGAATTTCGCCAGTCGTGCCTGTATTATCGTCTGCCATGGTCCAGGCCGGACGCCTTGGTACGGAGCCGGTACCAGATATCATGATATTTGTCTGGGGCATCAAATAATACCTAAGGAACCATCACCAACGCTTCGAAATGATCAAGTTACAATTTTTTGAATGTTATGGGAATTAAACTGGAATTCCGCTAGTCGTGCCTTATTATTGCCTGCCATAGACCAGGCCGGACGCCTTGGTACGGAGCCGGTACCAGATATCATGATATTTGTCTGGGACATCAAATAATACCTAAGGAACCATCACCAACGCTTCGAAATGATCAAGTTACATTTTTTGGTATTTTATGGCAATTAAACTGGAATTCCGCTAGTCGTGCCTATATTATCGCCTGCCATGGTCCAGGCCGGACGCCTTGGTATGGATCCGGCACCGGAGCGCATGATATATGTCCGAGATATCAAATATGACCCAAGGAACCATAACCAATGCTTTGAAATAAGAAAGTTACATTTTTTGGCATTTTTTGGCAATTAAACTAGAATTCCATCAGTCGTGCATGTATTATCGCCTGCCATGGTCCAGGCCGGACGCCTTGGTATGGATCCGGCACCGGAGCGCATGATATATGTCCGAGATATCAAATATGACCCAAGGAACCATAACCAATGCTTTGAAATAAGAAAGTTACATTTTTTGGCATTTTATGACAATTAAACTAGAATTCCGACAGTCGTGCTTGTATTATCGCCAACCATGGTCCAGGCCGGACGCCTTAGTACGAAGCTGGTACCGGGTCACATGATATTTGTCCGGGATATGAAATATTACCCAAGGAACCATAACCAATGCTTTGAAATGATCAAGTTACATTTTTTGGAATTTTACGGCAATTAAACTGAAATTCCGCCAGTCGTGCCTGTATTATCGCCTGCCATGGTCCAGGCCGGACGCCTTGGTATGGAGCCGGTACCGATTCGCATGATATTTGTCTGGGACATCAAATACGACCCAAGGAACCACAACCAACGCTTCGAAATGATCAAGTTACATTTTTTGGCATTTTATGGAAATTAAACTGAATTCCGCCAAGTCGTGCCTTATTATCGCTTGCCATGGTCCAGGCCAGACGCCGTGGTACAAAGCTGGTACCTAATCGCATGATATTTTTCTAGGACATTAAATATGACCCTAGGAACCATAACCAAAACTTCGAAATGATCAAGTTAAATTTTTTCGCTTTTTATGGCAATTAAACTTGAATTCCGCCAATTGTGCCTTTATTATCGCCATCCATGGTTTAGGCCGAATTCCTTGGTATGGATCCGGTACAGGATCACATGATATTTTTCCGGGACATCAAATACAACCCAAGAAACCATAACCCACTCTTCGAAAGGATCAAGTTACATTTTTTGGCATTTTATGGAAATTAAACTAGAATTCTGCCAAGTCGTGCCTGCATTATCGCCTTCCAAGGTCCAGGCCGGATGCCTTGGTACGTAGCCGGTACCGCATCNATTATTGCCTGCTCTAGTCCAGGCCGGAAACCTTGGTACGGAGCCTGTACCGGATCACATGATATTTATCCAGGACATCAAATACGACCCAAGGAACCATAACCAATGCTTTGAAATGATAGAGTAACATTTTTTGGCATTTTATGGCAATTAAACAGGAGTTCTGCCAGTCGTACATGTATTATCGCCTGCCATGGTTCAGGTCGGACGCCTTGGTACGGAGCCGGTACCGAATATCATGATATTTGTCTGGGATATCAAATACAACCCAAAGAACCATAACCAATGCTTCAAAATTATCAAGTTACATTTTTCGTATTTTATGGCAATTAAACTGGAATTCCGCCAAGTCGTGCCTTATTATCGCTTGCCATGGTCCAGGCCAGACGCCGTGGTACAAAGCCGGTACCTAATCGTATGATATTTTTCCAGGACATTAAATATGACCCTAGGAACCATAACCAAAACTTCGAAATGATCAAGTTACATTTTTTGGCATTTTATGGCAATTAAACTGGAATTCCGCCAAGTCGTGCCTTATTATCGCTTGCCATGGTCCAGGCCAGACGCCGTGGTACAAAGCCGGTACCTAATCGTATGATATTTTTCCAGGACATTAAATATGACCCTAGGAACCATAACCAAAACTTCGAAATGATCAAGTTACATTTTTTCGCTTTTTATGGCAATTAAACTTGAATTCCGCCAGTCGTGCCTTTATTATCTCCATCCATGGTTTAGGCCGGATGCCTTCGTATGGATCCGGTACAGGATCACATGATATTTGTCCGGGACATCAAATACAACCCAAGAAACCATAACCCACTCTTCGAAAGGATCAAGTTACATTTTTTGGCATTTTATGGAAATTAAACTAGAATTCCGCCAAGTCGTGCCTGCATTATCGCCTTCCAAGGTCCAGGCCGGATGCCTTGGTACGTAGCCGGTACCGAATCGCATGATATT
>ML401597.1:634-33069 GCA_005239525.1 Nicotiana knightiana | reverse complement strand
TAAGGGGTATAACACAATGATGAAAAGGTGGAATAATGGTTTGACAAAAGTATGGGCTTAAATATGAAAAAAAAATGTATTAAAGTGCTTAGGGAGGTGTAGCCACTCTTATATCCATATATATCCTACATGTCCCGCAGCCTGCATTACAACCAAATAAAGTCCTACTTGATTCTAGACCTAAGGAGCTCGATTAGTTGAGTATTACACTAAGGGCAAGCCTATGGTGCGTTTTATGTGGCATGAGAATTTCTTTCTGAGGGTGAGCAAAATCTTACTTGTTGGAAGTCCTCAGTGTGTGAATTATAACAACTATGACTTAAGTCTCTTTCTGGTGAGTAGGCACTTGACTCATGAAAGGAAGGTAAGTATGGACCTCTGGCTGAGAGTAGGAGAGCCGGTTAGGGACATTGCGTGGCTAGAGAGAGAGTCCACTCTTGAGGTTTGGATGTTACGTTGAGGTAGTCCACAAGTGTGAATTGTTCTTGGTGCGAGGAGTACGGAAGTTACCCAGTGATGATTAGGCTTGTAGAGTGTGGTTTTATTGCTCGAGGGCTAGCAACGGTTTAAGTGATGGGTTGTTGATAGTAGCCTATATTGTGCGATGTAGATGCTATTTATGCTCTAAGTTAACTGTACTTTATTGATGTTTTAAGTGTTAAATGATAACAAAATGCTCTAATTGAGGTTCTTTATGCTTTGCAGAAATTACTCTAAATTAGGAGGATGATATAGAGTGTTTTGGGGTCGAATATGTACATACAAGGCCAATCGAAAAGCGCCCATATGAAAACGAGCAAGAAAAAGAGAAGAAAAACTGGACAACAACCTACCGCGACCGCGGTTGGATGGCGGCTGGAACGCGGTGGGCCAAGCGCAAAAAAAAAAGAATGTATACAAACGACCGCGTTTGATCTGGGGAATGCCAAGAAAGTCCAGGGGCTTAAGTGTAAAGTGTGGGAAACTTATTCTAACCCTATATAAACTCAACAAAATCTCCCAAGTCAAGGTTAAGCTTGTTTTTAGACTCAATTGGAGGCAAGAACAAGTGTGAGAAGATCAAGACACCATTAGAGTTTTTCATTCTTCTTCCTTTATCATTATTTTGTGAATCATGAATTATTTTATTGATTTATCTTGTTTTATCATGAGTAGCTAAATATTTAGTCTAAGGTTTTGATGGAACCTATTGAAGGATGAAATTCTTGCTATGTTAATATAGATTTGCCAAGTTCAATCTCTATTTGTTCAACTATGTTCTTGTTGTAGTTAACTGAAAGGATCCTCAATTAGTTGTGCCTATTTAGTATGTATTACTCGGGAGAGAGTGACTATTTAGGTAGTTATTGAACAACATCATTCCCGACATATGTGAGGAATCAATAACCAAGGGTTTAAAGGTGGGATTAGGGATAATGAAACCTTGGGTGCGATCTAAGTGAGCTGTAATAAAAGTCAGGTAGCGTAACTCGGGAGAGTATGTCTACTAAATTGTCGTAATTACTCGGGATAGATTTACAGTAGTAAGAGCGCTCATGATCGATAGATACGATTAGGCGAATTTATATGAAACATAGCAGGAAAGGATCCCATCAAAAGGGGAAATCATAACCTTAGATCCTTCTTCTTATTGTTTACAACCCATTCTTAGTTAGTTCTTAGTTAATATAGTTTCATTAAGTAATAGTTAGTAGAAAAACAACCAATTGTTATTCAAAATATCTTGGAAGTTGATGATGTGGAATTGCGTGAGTCTGATAACTGTAATTGGTAGGTTAATTCCCTGTGGGATTCGACTCTGGACGTAATATCCGGAATATATTGACAACGGTTACTTAGTCTTTTTTATAAGGCAAGTTGGGCGTGATCAGTCCGTAATTACGATAGCATCTAATGCTTCAATCAAAAAAGAAATCAGAGCTCATTAGTTCAATATGATATCATTTATGCTTGAAGAAACGGCGCCGAAACATATTAAATCAACTCGAAATGAACTCAAATTTTGCACACAAGTCCTAATACATCGTACGGAGCTACTTGTGCCCCCAAACTGTCGAGCAAAGTGCAAATTCTCAAAATGACCGGTCGAGTCGTTACACGTTTAGCCTTAATTTTTTTTACAAATTTTAGTACTACTAATTCTACTTATGTTACATATTTCAATGAGGAAAGAGGTTATGTAAGGTAAATCTTAATCGATTTTAAGGTCCTAAATATTTCAAACAAAGAAAGATTTGAAAATCAAAATTATAGTTGATTTAAAAGTCCTAAATTTTAGGAATATAACTTAAATTACAATTTTGTCACATGGGAAATCTATTTTAAAGGGTAAAAAAGACGAACAATTTTCCCTAAGGACCTTCATACTTTTAAGATAGTATAGATATGCTTTGTATCGATAATATTGAATTCAGATAAAACCGGTACCACAATATTGCATCCATCCATGGGTACAATGGGTCTAGAAATTAATTATATATGTTTCATCGTGCATGTATTGGTTCGAGAAACATATTATGGTTGTGCTTGATGAGGAGGAAAAATAATACTTCCTCCGTTTCAATTTGTGTGAATTTATTTAATTGGGCATGGATCGGAATTTAACAAAATTAGAGAGAAGATTTTTGAACTTGTGGTTTAAAATGAGCACAATTATTTGTATGGATATAAATTATGGCATAAAGATAAATTGTTGCCAAATAAGGAAAGGAGTCATTCTTTTTGGCGCGAACTAAAAGAGAAATAGGTTTACATAAATTTAAACGGAGAGAGTATAAATTTCAGAGCAACTTCACAAAACAAAGATGACATTTGTAGTTGATTCTCAAATGTATGGGTCAAAATCTTATCAAAGGAGTTTCTCCTGAGAAATGACGACTGAGGGCCGATTAGGCCGAGGTCGTGTTTAAGAGCAGATATATTGGCGAGACGAGTAGATAAGATCGAGGTCGAATACTTGAATCAGTCCAAACGACTAGTTTAGTAGTAAGATATTTTAAAGGAATATTCCACAGAATATTCTCTGCACTTGTGTACTTTCAGTTAGGTAAGGAAGTGTCCCATATAAGTAGCAAGGGAGAGAGAAGAAAGAGGCATGGAATATGTTATATGATAAGCACCCTCTAGAAAAGTTGACTTTGAAGTAACTACAAACATTGTCTTTATAAGATATTCTATTTGTTGTCGATCTAAAGCTTTTCCCACATCAGATCCGAGGACACTTTTGATATTTCCACGTTTGATTGATTCACATCATTGTCAGAGAGAGAATCATCCACCTCATTGAATATTTGGGTGAATTATTCTCTCTATTTATATTTATTGTCATTTATCACATTTATTGTTCTTCATTGTTCTCTCATCATTTCATAATAACATTATCACACACCCCTTTGGTATTTGATAGCTTTGAATGCGGTTTCATATTTCTGATATCTATTAACCTCAGATCTAGGATTTATTATATTTAACTAGGATTTACCCATTATCTTATTATTTAATTAGTTTAACAAAAAGGCTTAAAACTTTTTGGTCAAAAAATTTGGCGCCGTCTGTGGGGAGTTTTCTTGTTAAAACTTTAGTTCCTTCCAGATCTAAAAAGAATACACACACAAAGCCTTGCAAAACCATGTATTTCCTTGTTTGCATAAATCTGACAGGGCAGGCATCGGAGAGGAAAAGAGGAAGGCGGTAACCGACTTCCTCCACTCCATTATCGGGGTGGATGAAACAGGGGATGAAGACATAACACCAAATGCATCTCCCAGGAGAAAAAACTCGCCTCCACCTCCCGAAGCATCGCGACCTCATACGGTAAGGGTGCCTCTACATCCACGACATAAGAGGCAGCACTAGTAGTAAAAAAGTTACTTGAAGCATGGTTGACAAACACGCTGACCGACTTCCTCGACAAACCCACTCGAAAGTCGAGCAGAGAAGAGACAAGGGTCAGTGTCGCATCAGCACCTGGCGACCATCTCGTCCCTCCCACAACAGGTATTACTCATAATGTTATTGATGCAGGTAAGGACACCCTCACAGCCATTTTGAAGAAAATGGAAGAAATGGAGAACGAGAATAGAGCACTCCGCGACCAAATAAGGGAACACCAAGAGAGGGTTGATAAGATACGATGCGTCCCAAAACTTCTGCCAAAACGGACGTCGGCCGGTTCATGGAACAGCCGTATAGCGATAAGGCTGCACCACATGCCATACCCAAAACCTTCAAAATGTCGTCATACATAAAAATTTGTGACGGCACAACGGACCCTGAAGATCACATCATCCATTACGCCATTGCAGTGAAAGGCAACGACCTCACCAAAGATCAAATGTCGTATGTACTGCTGAAGAATTCGGCAAAACCCTAACTGGGGGAGCCCTGATATGGTACTTACAATTACCAACTTCCATAGAAGGAGATGGCCAACAAGTTCGTCACCGCCCATGTTGGGGCCAAGAAAGCAGAAGCCAGGGTGAATGACAAATTCTCCATTAAATGGTCTCCCGACGAAGGACTCAGGGACTTCCTCGCCCGGTTCAACAGAGTTAGAATGAGCCTTCCAAACGTGTCAGAGGGAATGGTGGTAGCAGCTTTCCAGAAACAGTTATGCAGGAGCGGGTCTAGGGCGACTAGAAAATTGTTGAGCAGGCTCATGAAATATCCCCCACTACCTGGGAGGAAATAAACAATGCTTACTGCGCCGAGGTGAGAGAAGACGAGGACGACCTTAACTGACCAACCCAGTGGTTGATGTCGGTCCATATGGAGTCAAGGAAATACCGTCGAAACGACGGCTGAAGGGACCATGCAGGTCCACGCCTCAATCATGAAAGGAATCAGCCGTATATCAGAACGGTCGTCCCACTACCCCCTCGCCCACCATGGTGATGGCCCATCTAGTCCGCAGACAGGGACTCACCGAGACGAAAAAGGTATGCCCCCACTGTTATCTGCTCATAATTTTTGTGTTTTCCCTTCATAAATAGTCTACGCTCTAGAGAAGCTCGACCCCAAGGTGAAATGGCCGCAGAAGATGAAGTTCGGCCCAAACACCAGAAAGTTGAATGCCCTCTACGAATTCCATCATTAGCGAGGCCACAAGACCGAAGACTGTATAGCCTTGAGTCAAGAGGTAGTGAACATGCTCCACCAAGGACACTTGAAAGAGCTGATGAGAAATCGTGGGAGGGCCAACTTCGCTCGAGGGTGAGAACAACACTAGGGACCGCCCAAACCACCTCCCCAGTTCAAACCATTCAAATGATCATCGGAGGAGGTGACGACGCATCTATGAACAACGTGAAGTTCACCACAACCCACAAACTCAGGCGTTCTATTACCCACAAACAGTATGACGAACTCGAAGAAAGTATCATCTTTGATAAGTCAGATACCCACTGTTTGGTCCTTCCTCACTATGACACCTTTGTCATTACTTTACACATCTTTGATACTGATGTAAAACGTATTATGGTCGATGATGGGAGCGGCGCATGCATCGTCCATCCTCAATTTCTCGCCCAAATGAAGCTCGAGGATAATGTAGTTCCGCGTTGCATCACATTGACAGGCTTTAACAATGCAGTTGAACGGCCATCTAGAGAGATCACACTGCCCGTCCTTGCAGGCGGCGTCACATTGGAGACCACGTTCCACATCATGGACCAGGATACGGCATATAACGCCATCATAGGTCGACCGTGGATACACGCCATGAAAGCCATCCCCTCCAACTTATACCAAGTCATCAAATTTCCCACCCCCTGGGGAGTATTCAGCATCCGAGGAGAACAACGCATAGCCCGAGAATGTTACCGCATCGCCCAAGACTGCACATACAATAATTAAAAGAAACGACCGAGGAGGCATAGCAACTAATGAAATTGGGGTCATGTGGAGACGAAAGGAAAGATGTCATCGGAAACCCCAAAATTGCAGAAGCCGCATGATCAACTGTTGAGGACCTCGACCCCGTCCAACTAGACAACGCCGACCACAGCAAGAAAGCCTTCATCGGCCATAAACTCCAAGATCTAGGTAAATTTTGTCAATTCTTAAAAAGTAACATAGACCTGTTTTCTTTTTCCCATGCAGATATGCCAGGTATATCGAAGAAGATAGCAACCCACAAGTTAAACGTCGACCCATTTTACCCCTAGTAAGGCAAGTAAGACAAAAGTTTAACTCCGCAATAAATGACGCGATCCGCGAAGAGGTCGAAAAATTGTTGGTAAACGGTTCAATCAGGGAATTGAAATATCCTCAGTGGGTCGCCAATGTAGTCATGGTGAAAAAGAAGAACGGTAAGTGGCGGATGTGCGTAGAATTCACGGATCTGAATAAGGCCTGCCCGAAAGACTCATTCCCACTGCCCCATATCGACCAACTCATCGACCCTACAGCCGGGTATGAACTGCGGAGCTTATTAGACGCATACTCAAGATACAACCAAATCCTCATAGAGGAGGAGGACCAGGAAAAAACTACTTTTATCACCCCACCAGGGGACATACTGCTACAGGGTGATTCCATTCGAGTTGAAAAATAAGGGGGCGACATACCAAAGGCTAGTGACCAAAATGTTCAAAGATCAACTCGGCAAGACCATGAAAGTATACATAGATGACATGCTGGTCAAGACGAAAAGGAAAGAAGACATGTCGACCACTTGATGGAAGCCTTCGACATACTCAGAAGGTACGGCATGAAATTGAACCTCAAAATGCGCCCTCGGCATAACCTCTGGTAAATTCCTCGGCTTCTTGGTATCGCAATGCGGCATCGAGGTCAACCCCGACTAGATCAAGGCCATAGAAGAAATACCAGATAGGTTGACCAGCAAAAAGCAAGTGCAAAAGCTGACCAGCCGGATAGCCGCCCTATCGAGATTCATCTCACGATCCTCTGACAGATGCCACAAATTTTTCGGCATACCCAAAAAGGATAACGAGCCCCAATGGAACTTAGAGTGCATCGACGCCTTAAAGGAACTGAAGGCCTACTTGTCCACGTCGCTGCAACTCGCTAAGGCAGAACCGGGAGAGCGCCTCCTGCTCTACCTGGCCGTGTCTGATGTCGCAGTAAGTGTAGTCCTGGTTCGAGAAAATAAAGCTACGCAATCTTCTATATACTACATTAGAAAAATGTTAGTCGATGCTGAAATGAGGTATCCCCACCTCGAGAAACTAGCACTGGCCTTGGCCGTAGCTTCACGAAAGCGTAGACCCTATTTCCAGTGCCACCCCATCTCGGTGGTCACAACCTTCCCTCTAAGGAGCATCTTGCACAAGCCCGAACTGTAGGGATGATTGGACAAGTGGGCTATAGATCTGAGTGAGTATGATATAACCTATCAGCCGCGAACGGCGATAAAGTCGCAATTTCTCGCCGACTTTAGTACGAAGATAATGCCCGAAGTCAAAAAAGAAACCGTTGATACTCCTACCAAAATACACGACCAATGGGTCCTATACACTGATGGCACTTCTAACGCGTCAGGATCGGGACTGGGATTCGTGCTCGAGGTCCCGACAGGCGAAGTAGTTCGCTAGTCCATACGATGCCTCGATATGACTAACAATGAGGACGAGTATGAGGTCGTGATTGCAGCCTAAAATTAGCACTCAAATACGGAGCGCAGCGAGTAATACTACGATGCGACTTGCAACTCATCGTCAACCAAGTTATAGAGACTTTCCAAATTAAAGAGCAACAGCTGTAGAAGTACTAGGCCAAAATATGCAAACTATTACCTGAGTTCGACGAGTGCCAACTCGACAAAATACCCCGAGTGCGGAACGTCGAAGAAGACGGCGTCGCCAAATTAGCAGCGGCTACCAAGAGTATAACCAGAGAAGGAGACGTGGTCACTCTCCTCCATTCATCAATAGATAAAATCGAGGTACGAACTATAAACATGACTTGGAACTAGCGCAATCTTATTATCTCATACTTGCAATACGGAGTTCTCTCACCCGATAGAAAAGAAGCAAAAAATCTCCGAATGCAGGCGGCCAGGTACAACATCATCAATAATGACTTGTACAAAAGAACGTTTGGTGGTCCCCTAGCAAAATGCTTAGGACCAAATCAGACACTGCGCGTCCTTGAAGAAGTACACAAAGGCCACTTCGGAGCGCACACCGCAAATCGATCTCTCGTTAAATGCCTCATACGAGCAGGCTACTATTGGACCACAATGAAAAAGGAGGACATAGACTTCGTTACAAAATGCGAGCAATACCAGAAATACACCCCAATGATTCACCAAGAAGGAGAGCACCTCCACTCAGTCACCTCGCCCTGGTCTTTCATCAAATGGGGAATGGACATCATCGGACCCCTCCCCGCGGGACGAGGTAATGTACGGTTTCTTTTAGTTTTAACTGACTATTTTCTAAATGGGTAGAGGCAGGTGAATTTGCCCAAATACGCGAGCAATAATTCATCACATTCATATGGAGAAACATCATATGCCGCTTCGGCATCCCCAAGGAAATCAGTTGCAACAACGGACCCTAGTTCGCTGGAAAGAAGACTGTCGAGTTCTTCGAAAAATGGCACATCAAAAGAAAACTCTCCACGGCATACCATCCCACAGGCAACGGTCATGCGGAGTGCTTCAACAAAATAATATTGAACATCATGAAAAATAAGCTTGAGAACGCCAAGGGACTGTGGCCGGAAGTACTACCAGATGTCCATGGCCATATCGCAGCACACCAAAAACAACCACAGGAGAAACACCATACTCACTAGTCTATGGGACTCATGCAGTAATACCGGTCGAAGTCGGTGAACCAAGCCTAAGGTACTTAAACGAGAGCGGGCCAAGCAAAGATGAAAGCAGAAGAAAAGACCTCGACGAAGCCAAAGAGCGGAGAGACATGGCCTATATAAGAATGACAACTCAAAAACAACAGGCAGAGTGGTACTACAACAAAAAAGCCAAAGTCAAGCCACTCAAAGTCGGGGATTATGTACTCAAAGCCAAAACACAAGCGAGCAGAGACCTGCGAGAAGGAAAACTGGGAACCAATTGGGACAGCCCATACAAAATAACGACGGCAGTAAGAAAACGGTCGTTCCATCTAGAAACAATGGAGGGGAAACTACTGTCGAACAACTGGAACGTCAAGGAGTTTCTTTATCGCTGGTGGTGTCTCCTCTCCCGCGGATGTGGAGGCAGTCTTGCCAAAGGAATTTTGTGATGCTGCAGTGGGAGGGGGTGACCCACCTCGCCTAGGAGAGGCATTGCGCGTTGTGTCCTCATCCACTGCCTCTAAGCTCTCGGGGATGATGTCCATAAGGTTGATGGGTAGGTCACTCATTATTCTCGTTCTTTCTCTCTGTTACCTGCCATGTTAAATTTATGCAAGCAAAGAGAAAAAGGTGCTTTTTTTTTACGACAGCAACCAGTGCTAGTTGTAGATCTAGAAGAAACTAAAAAACTTAGCTAGAAAATCCCCACAGAAGGCGCCAAATTATTTGACAGAAAAATATAATTTCCGGCTAAACTATTAAATTTATATACTGGGAGATTAAATCTAGTTAAGGATAATAACTCTAGATATTAAGCACATAGACATATAGTGAACGGGACAGAATTTGTATATGGTTGGTGGCAGTAAATATAGAATACACTTATAACAAGAACATTAATAAAGATAAGACTAACAATAAATGTTAATAAATGACATTTAAGTAAATACAGAGAATGATTCACCCAATAATGAAAGAGTTGGGCAAATATTTTTCCTGACAATAATTAATGACAGATAGATCCAAGATTTGCATGAACGGTCTTTGGATCCAATGGAAAAGTGGGTAATAATACGAACAAGAATCTTTATAAAAATATGATCTTTGTGTTTATGCAAGAGAGAAAGTCTTCTTCCCAAAAGTGTTCTTATCAGAATCAATATTACATTCCCCTATTATTGTCTCTTTTTTTTTTATATATATATGGGGTCTTTTCCTTAGGAAACCTAATAGTACAAACACCAGGAATATCCACTAGAGTATTCCTTTTTAATACCCTATCCTGACAAATTAGTCGTTACAATCTTATCATTAATAGTCAATATCAACCTTGACTGTTGTTGACATCTCGACTGCGATCTTTATTGATATCTCGACCACGGCTCATGTCGAAACCTCGGCCATTGATCTTGCTATGTCTTGGGTGAGCTCGACCGATAACTTTATTTAATGTCGTATTACGCTAAATATTTCGAAGGCGGATTTTTGGCCTATACAAAAAACTGTCACATATTTTAATATTTAAGACTCTTTAATTTTTGACATTTTTTATATTGTTGTTAGTGTCGTCATAGTCCATTACTCTATTCTATAAATTTTGGTTTAATAATAAAATAATAACACTTGTATATGTTTGACCAAAAATATGAATCTTGGTTCAAATAATTAAATTTATATAAAAGGGGGTTAATCTTAGCTAACAATAATATTCCTAGTATGGAGTTCTTAAAGAAGCAATAAATACTATGAATATATAGTCGCGTAGTAGCGGTAATATGCAATAAATACCCCAAGAAATCAACGGCAGTAATGTAGCATTCAATATCAATGAATATCAATAAATAGCATTTAAGTAAATAGAATGAATGAGTCACCCAAGAAAGAATAGAATAAGTGGATGTTCTTTCTCACAATGATGAATGATAAACAATCCCTTGAATATTTGAGTTACTCTCGGATCTAGTGAAAAAGTATAGACAAACATCTCAGTGAAAAGGTGATATTTGTATCTTATCAATGAGATCTAATTCTCTTTTTCAAGTCCAAGTGTATTGTCTACAAATGAATATCACATGTCCCCTAGCATAACGTCTTTTCTATTTATAAAGAACATGCTTCTAAAAAATCCTAATAGTATAAGTGCACAGAATATCCACTAGAATATTCTATGTAATATCGTATCTTGAAACTAGTTGTTATAACTCTGAAAAAAGTACTCGACCTCGGTCTCGACCTTTGTTTACTCCTCGATTTCGTCCCTTGTTGACTCTTCAACCGCATACTTCGCCGCTTCTTGGGACATTTCGACAAATGATGACTTGGGAACTCTTCAACTAGTACTATCTTGGCTTAAGTATTCTAAAATAGATTTTCATCCATACACTTAGTCCCTTCGCTTATTGAGGTCAGCTTCAGGCGGGCTCGATGAGCGGATCTTGTTCTTTGTGGTCAAAACAATCGAGTGAGCTATGTAGGTCGTGGTGGTTGTGGCGAACTGGCAGCGTGGCCCAACGTGGGCCGCACATTTCAAACGCTTCGATATTTTCGGACGATTTTCCGGAATTATGCTGTCCACGAGTTAGGATGACATCATGTGTAATTATGACACGTATTCCTGATGCATTGCTTTGCTTCACGTGTGACATCTGATTAAACCTTCCGCTTCGATTCTGGTGCCAGTGATGATGAGCCGTTTTCAGTTCTGGTGCTAAGACCTTTATAAATGAGGTATTTGGACATGATTTTGAGGTTTAAGTTTTCTGTTGTTTCGAAATTCCATATTTTTCTCTTGCTCTCTTCTTGCTCCGAACATCTCTTCTCCATTCTAGTGATTTGTATTGTTCTTAGCTTTTCCTAGTTCGATACCTCTCTTTCCTATATCAAACTCTGACTAACATGCCTTCTGAGTCTGGTGAGGGAGGTCATGTGCCCCGTTGGCAGTGGTGTTTCCCTCTCATGAGGAGAGTGTTCCTGCCACCATTGAGGATGGAACCTTCCCGTCGGTGGAGGAGATAATTCCACGCAACCTTGATTCAAGATCCAATTTTACCAAATCACCAGATGCTGAACCAGGAGCCTTTCGATCAGTAATGACGGTGAAGGAATTGGAAGACCTTAAGGCTAAGTTCGGCCTTCCCAATCATATTGAATTAATCTCGGCTAGGTGAGATACGGTACTGGTCCACCGTCATGGGTATTGCGCCTTCTACGCTACCTCTTTGATAAGTACTGATTTATGTTTCCAACACTAGTGAAAGTGTGAAAATTGCAAAAGTATTAATTTTGACCACTTATTAGCACATTTTCCTTCTGTTTTAGTCCAAAAGTATTGATTTATGTTCCCAACACTAATAAAAATATGCAAATTGCAAGAATGTTGGAAATTTTGGGCTCCCATGAAGAAATCTGACTAAAAAGGAGTGTCGAATCACAAGGCAAGAAGGGGCACAAAACATAAGAAGTGCGGTCCGCAGAGGTATTTCTGCGGCCGCAGAAGAAAGTGTGGACCACAAATTTCCCTCTGCGGCTGCAGAACAAGTGAAGAAGCCCAACTAACTTTAAGCTGAAGTGCGGAATGCACATGAATTGTGACGCTGCATAACAAAGTCGCACTGACAGAGATTTCAAAGTTCATAAAGTGTGCAAATGACCAAGACTTGAAGCCTTGCCTGAAGTTCGGACCGCACACGAATTGTGCGGCCGCAAAAGATGCATTGCAGCTACAGATAAAATTGTGCGGCTGCAGAATCCTAGTCCTGGAAAGCTGAAGCAATCTGCATACCGCACATGGAATTGTGCGGCCGCATAACCTCCCGATGGGTATTTTTGTCAACGAATTTTAGGCCACTATAAATAGATGGGAATCACATTTTTAGGTCAGGTTTTGAAGTTTGAGCTGCTGTAGCCGTTGTATTTTGCTATTTTAGGAAGTTTGTGACTGTGTTGGGATTTAAACATCATACTTTATCATTTTAATCTTAGATTATGAGTTTAATTAGTATTTCTTATTTGTTTTTTTTCATTTTCACTATGAGTAGCTAGTCTCTTACTAGGGTTGTGACTCAACCCTAGTGTGTAAACCTTATGAGTATTTAATTAGCTTGTTTATGATTGGGTGTTGATTAATTAGCCTTGTTTTTGCTATAATTTTAGAACTAATAGTTGCAAATATTGATTCATGCCTTTTTGACTTGGTCTTTACTCGAGGAATTTCTTCACAACTGGGGGCGTTCCTTCCTCTGTAGACGTGGAGGTCCCTTTTCCGTTGGGTTTTGTTATGCTTTAGTATGGGGGTGGTGACCTCTCTCGCCTAGGGGATGCGTTGAGACCTGAGGGAAGGAAAACTGGGAACCAATTGGGACGGCCCATACAAAATAACGACGGCAGTAAGCAAAGGGTCGTTCCATCTAGAAACAATGGAGGGGAAACTACTGCCGAACAACTGGAACGTCGCCCACCTCAAATATTTCAACTTCTAAAGATAGACATCACTCCAAGACGTACTCTTTTTCCCTCGCCCGTGTTTTGTCCCAATTGGGTTTTCTCGGGGAGGTTTTTAACGAGGCGATGAAGAGGGCATCTCAAAGTCAAAGTGTTAAGTTCATCGCTCGACCTCTCAACTACTTCTACAGGTCGACCAATGAAGGGTCTAGATAGACTGGGACTTCTCTAATGTATGCGAAAACAAAGAAAAGACATGTAAACTTCTCCAATGAATGTATAAACAAAGCAAAAATATGCAAATACATAAGTTTCTCATTTCTCCGCCAGGTTTATAGATTACGCCAGTCACAAAATTGACATTCAACCTCGCTTGAATCAATAACATTCTACCTCGCTCGAATAAATCAACATTAGACCTCGCTCGAATAATCTCACATTCGACCTCGTTCAAATTTATTAATATTTGACCTCGCTCGAATAAATCAACATTCGACCTCGCTCGAATAATCTCACATTCGACCTCCTTCGAATTTATTAACATTCGACCTCGCTCGAATAAATCAACATTCGACCTCGCTTGAATAATCTCACATTCGACCTCATTCGAATTTATTAACATTCGACCTCGTTCGAATTTATTAAAATCCGACCTCACTCGAATCAATTAACATTCGACCACGCTCGAATAAATCAACATTCAGCCTCGCTCGAATAATCTCACATTTGACCTCATTCGAATTTATTAACATTCGACCTCGCTCGAATCAATTAACATCCGACCTCGCTCGAATAAATTCACACTCGACCTCGCTCGGGAAAATTTACATTTGACCTCTCTCGAATAATATCACATTTGACCTCAATCGAATTTATTAATGTTCGACCTCGTTCGAACCAACTAAGAGCCAAAACAACCCTTGCAAAGGAAGACATTCTGAGAAAAACCAAAAAAAAGAGGGGCCGAGAACATACAGCAAAAGGCAGCTATTCCATTCCAAAGAAAATAAACATCTTACAAAGGGCCAAAAAGACGCCCCACAAAAAGAAAAGAACAAGAAATTAAGTACAAGAGCATCACGCTACATTATCTCCGCCCACGCCATCGCCGCCTGGTCCAGAAGCATCATCTCCATTGTCACCTGCGCCATCGCCACCTCCACCGCCTGGCCCAGGTGCACCATCTCCACCATAACCCACTCCATCAGCATACTCATCATCATACCAAGCATCAGATGCAAGACCGTCCACGTCCTCTTCATCTTCGCCAGTCCCCGACGTTGCGGGGTCATAACCATAGGCAAGTCAGGCTTCACGTGCTTGAACATGAGCATCTTCGAAAGCAGCTTCAGGAACATTCCCCTTCATCATCAAGTTCCTATATATATCCTGTTGAGCCTCAGCATGGATCCACATATCGTATAAATGGCGAGGAATATTGGGGGAGGCAGAAGTATGAGAAGAGGAAGGTTGAGCCAACAATCGTGTCTTTTTAGCCTCGAAAGCAACAACTTGATCACTCAGGCTCGAGACATCTCTCTCAATACCACCAATTTGCTCATCAAGACGTTCCTCCCTTAGCGCGGCCGTTTCCGCCTCAGTTGCACGTTCAGACTTGAGAACGCAGATAGAGTCCTCTGATGTCTCCACCTTTTCCAAAGCCGATACCCGGGCTTCCTCGATACCCTCCAACTCCGCCACCTTCCCCATCAACTCACCACTCAGGGCGGCAACTCTGATTGCACTTTGCTCAATCTCGGCTCGCAGGTTCGCCAAATGCGTTTGGAGGTCTACACACTTGGCCACGACCCCCCTTGCTTACCTCAAGCGCGTCATCCTTGGACCTAAGCAATCCCTCGAGCTCACTGCATCTACTAATAGATCGCACCAGCTCCTCGTCCTTCTGGTTCAATTCATCTCTAAGGGATTGAAGATTTCTGCCCGCTCCGAGCCGTGCACGCATCTCACGGTACTTGTCACGATACGGAAGGTACTTCGAAACTATTTCTGAAAAATAACCTTCCACTTTTCCTCCCGACGGGAACTCTCAGTCTCCAAGTCTAAAGAAAAAAAAAGAAGGAAAAGAAAGAGCCAAAAATCAGTAAATGCAGAAAGAGGAAAAAGACGCGAAATGAAGAAATAATAAATAACTAACCCTCAAAGCCATCCCAGATATGCCCAGTGACAGGTCGGCATCTCTGAGCTTTTGAAGAGTCCTATTCTCGGCGGTGGAGCAAAGAGGGTATCCTCCAACAAATCACAGTCCAAAGGGATTACGATCGAGCAAGAAGATCCATCTATTCTCACCTCGAACCGGGTAAACCCTTCCTCAAATATTATCGCATCTTCAGGATCGACATCAGAGCCGGACTCATAATCATCTATGACCACTCTCTTCGCTCTTTTCTCAGCCAAAGAGGGAACATCGGCCCGCTGTGACGTCGATGGATCATCCCTCAGAATGACCACATTTGCCGCTGGTCTATGCCCTACTTCCAAGGAAGCTACCTCCATACCCGAAGGAGGCACAGTCTCTGCGCCCAAATCAGTACCGCCACCCGGTTCAGACGTAGCCAACTCGTGTTCACCCTTCGCAGGCTCCTCGTCCCTAGTCACTCCGCTAGCCGCTATCTTTCGCCTTTTCAATTGAGCCTCTTCATCTTCTCTCTGTGATGACTCACCCACCAAATGAAAAACTGTGGAAGTCGGAATCTCCACCAGGGGAGCAGCATCTTGGCAGCTAGGCCCACGCGCAGGGGCGGAGCAAGAATTTTCCCTAATGGGTGTCAAAATATAAATAAGTAAGCATATGAAAAAATTAAGGGGAGTCAACACATAGTATATATACGTAAAAATAAAATATTTAACCTATTTACGCGATATAATTTCCGGACGAAGGGGTTTCAATTGACTCCCCTTGCCAATGACTGGCTTTGCCACTGCCATCGCGAAGGCGGGGTCTACGAGGTAACGGCAGCCTGAGCAGGCTCGCCTATAGCCACAGTTGGTACAGGTCCGGTCGAAGCACTCGATTGACGGAAAGTAAGAGTAGGAGCCCCCGCCCTCCTCAAAGTCCTCCGACCTACCAACGAAAGAAATTTAAACAAAAAGAAAAAAAATAGAAAGGGATAACGAATGAAACGAAGGACGAAATTATTAAGGGAGGCGTAAAATGACTCACCGGCCGAAGATTTGCGTCTAACTATCTCATTGAACGGCAAATACTCACGAATCCCCACTGTGTGAAGCAGAATCTGGCTCACCCAGTCGCGAACGTCGGTGACCAACAAAGGAGGCTCCTCCTCGGCTACAAAAAAAAAGGAGGAAAGAGACGAAACGATCAGGTCATCAAAAAGAAAACAACGAATAGCCATTTCATAGAAACACTTACGAACATAGTTCCACTCCTCGGGAAATCCGGAGGGGTTGGATATCATGTGCTTCGTCCTCACGTAGAAAAAGTTATCCCAAAAGCGGCAATTGGTTTTATCATCCATCTTAACCTCCAAGCCCTTGGTCCCACGGTGGCGAAGATGTATCATCGTGCCCCTGTGAAAACTTGGGATGAAGAGGAGAAGCAGACGACGAAGAGAAACCCCACGGTTTGCCAGCTCTGTGTACTTGATAAGAATAAGGAAAAGCTTGTATATGTACGGGGAGAGTTGAGCACGGGCACACGCCGTAATAACGGCAGAAATCCTCCACCGAGGAAGGAAGAGGAAAAATATAACCAACGAGAAATGGTTACGTATAGAATGCACAGTACCCGGACCGATGTACCTGCATGACATCGTCACCAGCAGGGATAAGTTCGACGTGGTTTGGGATTCGTCATTTAGCCCTAAACGCGACGAGCGCCACCTCATCCATCTCAGAAACAACGGGTTCAGGTTCATCGTCCGGCGGATTCTTGAAATCCAACCTGGCCTTCCCCAAACATGGAATTATCTCATCCGCAGTAAGGAAATTCTCATCTTCTGCAATGGCCACTCCTTCTTCATGAGAAGGCATGTTCACATCCAAGGCGACAGGATCAGTGGCTCCATCGGGGCTAGGAGAAGCACTAGCCATTTTTTTATGGTTACGTACGCAAGAGGAAACACAAAGGGGAGAGGTATAACAATGGCGGAAAATGTTGAAATAAGAAAGATGGAGATGCAAGAAATTCGAAGAAGAAGAAAGGAATTCTTGGGGTTTCAAACACTTAAAAAATGCAACAACTTAAGTGAGAAGCCCCCATCTCTATTTATAAGAATACTGGAACCCTGATCGAGAAAGCCAAACGCCGCCGCATTAATTTAGAAATAGAAAAGGTGCGGGAAACAATGTAATGTATTGGGAACATGCGCTATAATGACGCATGATGGAGTGATGTCATTTCAAACTGACGTAACGGTTAGATATGGCCCTTGAAGTGTCACGTCATCACCTCATCATAAATGGAGCACTCCTCGGCCCCAATGCTCAGATTTCTCAAGTTGCAAACTTGCGAAGTCCCCCCATCGAGCTCGCCCAAAGACAACCTCGACAGGCGGAGGGAATAACTGTATGGGTCAAAATCTGATCAAAGGAGTTTCGCCTTAGAAATGACAACTGAGGGATGATTAAGCCGAGGTCGTGTTTAGGAGAAAATATATTGGCGAGACGAGTAGATAAGGTCGAGGTTAAACACTCGAATCAATCCAAACGGCTAGTTTAATAGTAAGATATTTTAAAGGAATATTCCGTCCTGCACTTGTATACTTTCAGTTAGGTAAGGCAAGTGTCTCATATAAGTAGCAAGGGAGAGAGAAGAAAGAGGCATGGAATATGTTATATGATAAGCACCCTTTAGAAAGATTGACTCTGAAGTAACTACAAACATTGTCTTTATAAGATATTCGATTTGTTGTCGATCTAAAACTTTTCCTACATCAGATCCAAGGACACTTTTGATATTCCCACTCTTTGATTGATTCACATCATTGTCAGAAAGAGAATCAAGAATATTTGGATGAATCATTCTCCCTATATATTTATTGACATTTATCACATTTATTGTTCTTCATTGTTCTCTCATCATTTCATAATAACATTATTACACACCCCCTTGGTATTTGATAGCTTTGAATGCGGTTTCATGTTTCTATATAGATCTAGGATTTATTATATTTAACTAGAATTTATCATTATATTTTTATTTAATTAATTTAACAAAAAGGCTTAAAATTTTTTGGTCAAACATCAAATAAGATGGTTATTTCGATTTTCGTGAGACTCATGATGCATTCAGTTAAAACTACTAGGAAAAATTGATGTCAAGGTACTGTAAGTTACACTCATGCAATATTTATCCCAAATGAGACTTCAATATTTATCTTTATCTTAATAGATTCTTAACATGCAGGTGGCTTATGTCGTCGACCACTCTTTTTATGTCTTAAGCTTTGGCCTGATATAAACACATTGTTACATCACATTATGATGCATTCCTTTGAGTGCACTCAAAGCTGCAAAAGTTCATCTCGTCTTCATGCTTTTACCTTTTTACTGCTATAAACAGTATTTTGCAAAGGCGTGCGTATCTATTCGATCATCAAAGTTATGGCTCCACCTTCAAATTTTAGCCAAAAGAACGACTCTAAATGATGAAACAGAAGCAAAGGAGACAGACAAAATGTCCTGCCGCACAGCAGCCTTTGTTGCTTTACGCCGTACATCATACTCGACCATCAATTTCTTCGCCCTTTCTTCGCGATTATTTATTACTACGCACTCCAGTACTCAATATAAAATAAAATAAAAATAGATGAGTCACGAATTTCGTCGCTAATCTCTAATGTAAATTCTTTGATAATATGTCGTTAATCCGTGTAAGAATAGTAATAGCGATGAATTTTTTGTTTAGCTACAGAATTTATATGTCACTAATCCCTGTTTTTTAAATAGTGACCAATATTGTCACACTCCATATAACCAGTTTTTAAATAATCTTGTATACTTCTATTATACTATATTAGAAATTTATTTACCATCTTTATTTAGGTTCCTTATTAATTACTTTGTATATCTATATTTACTAGTTATATACAAAATCATAAAAAGAAGAAATTCAAGATCACTTAAATCTAGCATATATCAGTTACATGACACTCAACCCTCATTTCCAAGAATTTCTCCTACATTTAAGATTTTTTCCTTTCCCAAAAGACTATAAAATCATCTTTTCTCTTTCTTAACAATTAGTCAAAAAATTTCTTACCCATAGTAAGAAATCTCTCTTACCCAAAGTTATCCCCTAAAATTGCAGATTCTTTTCCTCTTCCAAAACTTTTGAAATTCAATTTTTCTCTTTCTCACTAATCACCCAAAATTTCTATTTCTTATTGATACAGCACGACGAAATTCGAAATATGTGACTTGTGTATGATAAACCAATACCCAAAATAATACTCGATACAGTACTAATACAATTATATTAAATTTTTAGTATAGAGTTGTGATTGAAACATGAAGAAGATGAAGATCATAATTGTGTCATAATTTTTCAGAAATGTATCGTGATTGTATTGTAATTGTATATGTATCATAATTATTGCAAAAATTGTCTTATAAATGTATGATAATTGTATATTCATTGTATATTATTACGAGCAGTTGTGCATTTGTGACTAATTTCATAATCTGTATCACAAGTATGATAATTGTATATTAATTTATAGTATTGAATTAGGTATTATTTTGGGTATTAATATACCAGATACAATAGTGATACAAGCATGATACATTTATGTTTTAGGCATTGATGTATCTGATACAATTCAAATACAATTATGATACAGTTATCATAAAATTTCAGAATATTTTTTAACAATATTAAGTTGTCGGTAATGGTGGAAAGAGAGAAGATGAAGATTTTAGGCGTAGATTAAGGGAGTTTGATGTTAAAAAAAGGAGGGAGAAGGGGAGAGGAGAAAAAAGGAAATGACATAATTGAAGACACTAATAATGTAGTGAGAGTCTTTTAAGAAGCAATATATACAATTCGTAAGAAAAACGTAGATACTTATTTAAAACTTCAAAACATAGAGAACATAGTAAATAAATTTCTAATATAGTATAGTTAGGTAAAAATCCCTTATTATCTCTATGTTAATTAATATTTCGCTAATTGAAACAAAAAACAAAAAAAAAAAGTAATACATGACATCTTATTTTCTAAAACAGTAAATATTTTAAGTAGAATCGATTATCTAACTGACTAATATTTGAGACAGTAGACAACTAGATAGTACTTTTCTTAAATATAAAAAATCAACTTCACTTTTTATAAGGTAAAAGAAACGTACATTTAGGAGAAAACACAACCACTAAATGCCTTCGATACGAAACCTCGTTACAAAAAGTGGGACTACAAAATATGCTTTAGGGCTGTGGAGAACATATAAGCGAAAATTGACATAAATAATGGAGTACGTAGTAAAGAGCCACTCTGCAATTAATTAGCTAATTAATCCGCCGTGGCCCAAGTCATATCATTCTCAAAAATCCAATGGCAGACTTCAATACGACCAGGCCCTGACCCTAATGCCACGAAAGCACCATGACCTGGACTCCACGCTGACGTGTCTATATGACAAATGGCAACACCATGATTTATCTTAGCCTTTGTCTCTACGTTAAGAATGTCTGCTTCGTAGACCCTAACTTTTGGAACAGAGTGGCAGTAATACAGTAGGTAAGGGTACAAGCTCTGATGGCATGACACCGATTGTGTCACTCTTCCACCGTTGATTCCATTGACTTTTCCGATCATGACTTTCTCTTTCGACCCGACCACGTTATCGGTAGTCCTCACCACCACATTGTGGCCTAAAACTGATACGGCAAAGTCGATCATGTCCTCGACGGAGCCAACGCATCGCTTGGTCTCGCCTTGGCTCGGAGCACGCTCGCACTCTGCTAGCGCGTTAACAATCACGCGCTCCATGGTGGAGTTTTCCTGCGCGTGAAATAGTGTCTTCAGATTGGATAATTCCTTGGTAGAGAACGGTAATTTAGATGAAATTGTTCGGGGCAAGAATGACCTCCTAGGCATTTTGTCACGAATGTCGGGCATTTTCATGACTGTCCCTTCCTTCAGAATGGCTTCTCGAAAAAATTTACCCTCTTCTACCCATTTATTTACTGATTTGCCACGGGTCTTCAATGAACCAACCGTAGGAGTGCTTTTTTTGGTGTATCCGGCAAAATTAACACCCTTTGGAGAATACTCTTTGAACGAGTTGTTGAAACCATAAATCTTAAACCCAACGGAAGGATCTTTAGCTCCTTTACCATATTCTTTGAAGGTGTCTTTTCCTTCATTAAATGATTTTCCATAATTTACGAAATTTGCCTTCCCAGAACTGGAACCCTTTGCGTAAGACGTAAACGTGTCAGTGCCTGCATTGGCCGAATCCCTATAACTTGTGAAAGTGTCTACTCCACTGTTTCCACCAACCCCATAATTCTTGAAATTGTTGTTAGGGTTGTTGGAATTTGTAGAGTAAGCCTTGAACGAATCATTTGCGGCATTGCCCGATTCCCCATATCCATTGAACGATGATCCAATAACATTGGACGTGTCACCATAGGTAGTAAACTCAGCAGGCACACCATTTCCATTTTTGGCGTAGCTAATAAATGCTTCCTTTCCGGAATTAGTATCACCAACATAGCTCGTAAATGAAAGCTTATGATTGTTGCCGTCTGAATCGTAAGAAGCGAAGCGGAGATCCGGGACATTGACACGTGGCATGTAGTTTTGGAAAGTTCCTCCGCCACCAGTAGCTCCGGCGGCGTAGGAGGTGAAATTGCCGGATGCTACATTGCCGTCCGCCGCGTAACTATTGAAGTCCTCGCGGTGGCCGGTGGAGCTCCGGCTGTACTTAGTGAAATCTCCGGTGGCGAAGTTGACGCCATCTGAATAGTTCTTGAAATTGTCCCCTCCACCTAGCCTAGAGGATCCGTAGTTGGCGAATTTTTTGTTATTGTAGACAGCAAAATTTGCATCTTTACTAGGGCTTGGAGCAAGGTATGGTTTTGAGTCAAAAAAACAGAATAACTTGGCGGAGGAGCAGAAAGAGGAAGTGTGACCGGAGAGAGATTTTTGGGTGGCGAGACTGGTGTAGATGGCGGCGTCCACGGCGGAGAGTGGTGAAGCTTTTGAGAAAAGGAAAGAGGGTATAGGGAGTTTGTTGGAGATTTGCTTGTTCCAATATCGAACAAGAGAAGCCTTTACTGTAAATGGATTTTCTTTGGGTACTAATGAATCTTTTCTTTGTTCATTTGTTTGAGCCAATGAAGCCTACAAGAAAAAAAAATGTATAAGGATGGTAAGAGACAAATTAGAAGGTTAAATATAAAAGATCTAAAAGGTGTGTATAGAAGATCTATTGCTACATTAATTTCAAATGAGAATATAAAAAATAAATGTATGCACAAGCTAGTTAATTAGTTACACTTACAATGGAGGAAGAAGAAGACAAGAAGAAGAAGAAGAAGAAGAAGAAGAGAAGAGAAATCTTGACACTTCTGTCCATTTCACCTTTGGCCTCTTCTATGTTTTGAGTCGTTAGGTTGTGGAGATAACGACATAAATAGAAGATCCAATGGACAATTAATTTCCCCTACTTTCCTATTTTACTGAGGTTATTTTTACCGTTGTTGTTTTTTTAATTTAATTCTTTTACTTTCGGTGTAGAATATATACAATTATGAAGTAACTTATTTAGCAAAGAGACAAAGATTCTCATTGTCCAATTCATATATTCTTTTAACGAAAGAAAAGAAAGCAGTTCTGACTCAGATCTAAATAGAGGAAGTCAGTAATTAAATTAAACCACAGATAAGATTAGCTAAATGACTAAATGAGAGAAGGAACTTTTTACAAAAGCAGATCCTTTTTGTTCAGATATAATCCCAGCCAAAGGGATATATGCCTCGCCTCATGCGTAAGTTATGCATTATTTTCATCTCTTTTTTCTTCTGTCTTTATTTTACTGCCAACTATTGTCATCTCTTATCTTGTTCATGACTATTCAATTTAAAGCGAAAGAGAATTAATGGTGGTGTAGTCCGTAAGTAAACCTACATTTTGGTAAACAAAAAAAATGAAGACCATTGAGGAAACATTAGGCAATGACGAACACAGGATATTGATTTTAGAATAAGTGTTATATATATATTCTAAATGCTTTTTGTGTTTATGCACATAATTTAACCATAGTAACGCAAATGCAAAGAATACCATATTGGAAAGAAAAAACATGACTCTTTTGATAAGAGCATTGTACTCCAACATCTGCTCTACCCAAGGCCAATACTATTCTGAACTGACAACTGTGAACCCGAGAGAGGTTTTTTTGGTTAATTGCAGGGTTTGCCCACAGCATGCTTTCGATATTTGCATTCAACATTTATCTAAGGATAACCAAAATTAGCAACTAGACAAGTTGGAGGATTGCTGGACCACGTTATCAAAGCATTAGTGTCATGCGCAGAAAACAAGACAAACAACAGGCATATAACAGTGCACTACTACTGACTAGCTACTGAGTAAGATTCCGATAGGACACGAACATCTAAGCTTTAAACAAGGAGATGCTGTACTGTGATTGATTCAATTTACTAGTATAAAACTGAAATTAAAATATATTACTACCTGATGATACAACAAAGTTAAAATCAATTAGTATGAATTAATTTTTCCACCAGAGTGTATAAAAGATACTAGCAGTAATTTTAATAAGCTAGAGTACAAGGAACAATCTCAGTCTCAGACATGCTTCCTTTTTGACCAATTGTGAAATCCTTTTTTTTTAATGGTGTCAGTGCCACCACATTGTAATCGAATCTTTGTGGTTTCGTCGTTTGATGCAGCTATTTCTGTGCTACTAGTACCTATTGCATCTAACCATATGCCATATCCACTATGATGGAGCATTTGTTTTTTCCTAGTATTAGCTAGAACAGTGGGCGGCACTAGATCGAAATTTTTATTTTTAAATATTCTGCTCTAGCGAGTTTGTGTAAAAAATATACTCCTAATTAACCGAAAAAAGTGTGTTCTCTTTAACAACTTAATTGTCGTAGACTTTTAGCTGGCCGAATGTTGTATCTTAAATCATGGATCCATGATGACTTCTATTACTTCCTAATTTTATAATCGAATGCTCATTGTCTTGATTATAGTGTTTACTTTAATCTGCAAAGCTTGTCAGTTAATGTCAACTTGCTATTTTCATTTACATTACACATAAAATATACAATCACAAAGTTTATAGTATATGCATAAACACATACTGCGACACTATCACCAACATAATTTCTTAATAACTCGAAATGTTTTGATGTTCTTTTGAATTATTTTCTTCCACGGTTCTTTTTCTTTTGACAAGGATTAGACTCGTAACATGTTTGATGACATATGAATGAGAAAAGTATTGAAGATTGTTTTGGGCCAGATAATGTAGGTTTGAGAAATCTAGTAACATGTGACCCATTGCCGATGTTAGCCTACTTAGTGAAAAGCCCGAATACTTCAAAAAAGTTTATATTTTTAGTCTAAATTAACTTCATATATGCCTTTTTGTGATCTCTCACCAACAGATTTGTTGCTGCTTTTATTTTTTGGACCTAAGAATTATGGACGACTATTTAAGTTAATTCTTCAATTTTATGCTCCTCATTATCCCCTAATATATAGGAGCAGGTGATCGATGTCGTCAAAGACTCAAGGAAATTGAGCTTTGTGCTTGAAATGAACTTCCAATAATCTATTGTCAAAGACAATGACGAAGTAGCTAAAGACTTTTTGTACATCTCAAACGTGGTAAGTAACATACTTGATGGAGATTTACCTACCCATCACATCATAGCCTTAGCAAAATATCCACAGAAATTGCAAGAATTTATTAATTTTGACGTACCAAGCACATTTTTAGTCGAGCAAATATTTGTCCATATTAGTATTTGCAAATATTAAGCTTGAAATTATTAAAATACATAAATGGGCCAAAACAGAGAAACAGATAGAGGAATTTTAAGACTATAGTAAAGATATTTTTGTTGTGTGGGTGTCAGCTAGCATCATAAAAGTTTGATCTTTCCCGTCACTCTCATAATCTCAACTACACATTTGTTGTGCTCTTTCTTTCCCAACTTCTGTTATGTGAAACCAGAAATCAGTTAATGAACAACAACAATGGTAAAAGCTTTTACCTCCAATACTAGTCTTCCCCCATGTAATTCCTCTGAGCCACCTCCAATCCCATGTCATCCTCAATTCCACCTGAAACCCAACACCCGCCGTCACCTTATCACCTCACTTTCCATTCTAATATCTCCATTTTTCGCTTCTCCTAAGCTTAATTATGACCCACTCAGCCCATTTTCTTTACCAGTATCAAATGCGCGTGGGCTTTTCCAAATGCCACCTGTTCGCCTCACCAACCGGTAATTCTTGAAATGTTTCTTTTTGTTTTTTGAATCTGCTCGAAGGTTGTGGTTTTTGTGATGAGCAATTTGTAATTTGTTGAGGTGATTGGCAGGTATTTTTTGGTGAGAGCTGGAGAGTCGGAATATGAGAGTTTGGGGATAATTAATACAAACCCAGTTGCGAAAACATCTGTGGATAATGGTCTTTCTGAGAAAGGGAAGAAACAGACAGTGAGAGCGGCGTTTGATTTGAAGGAAATGAGAGCTTGTGAAGGAAATTGTTGGATTTGGCCTTCCATTACTCAGAGAGCTTATCAGGCTGCTGAGATTATAGCTGCCGTTAATGGTGTCAATCGAAGGTATTCAGTATTCACATTAATAGTAAGAATTTCCTCAAAGTAACAGGAATAAATTTTGCATTTGATTTGAGGGCTAATGTTAAATGCCAATGCTAACGCAATGCATGGTTTTGTGATACTTCAATTCTTTTTATTGTTCATCAGAATTTGAATTCAGTTGATGTAATATAACTAGTTCGTTTGTTGTTGATACTTGATTTGGTGTTGTTGCAGCCGTATAGTCCCTGAATATAGCTTTCTGGATGCTCGTGGATTGGGTGCATATGAGGGGAAAAGTTTGGATACGTTATCTGAAGTAAGTTGCTGCAGCCTTTCTTACTCAATCACATAAGTATTACAGTCGCTCTTTTTTTGAGTTAAATTAAACTTTGACACAAGTATATGTGCATGAAATGTATGTAGTTATGACTTATGCGCACCGGTGGTGGGGAAAGATTAGTTATTTCAGCTGAAGTAAAATTTTGATCCTATTAACGATCATATGAGGGGACAAGTAGAAATTTTCAAGAATTTGGGGATCCATACTCTAGTATTTTCTGCCAAGGGATCAACAATGAATCATTTCTCTTGCCTCAGAGAACTTGAATTGACTCTTTCTATTCAGTTTTGCCTCCAAACTAACTAAACTCTTACGTACTAAAAATGATTCTTGAATCATTCCAACACTCCCCTTGCCCTACATAAATTAAATTTCAACAAAAAAAAAAGTAGAAGGGAAGGGAGAGAGCCAGCACTGAAGAACCAAACTGTCCTAAAAATTTGACCTGTTTAAATAAGTTGCAGATGTAATTTTGCAGGTGTATGAATCAGATAGCCTTTCTCCGAATATAAAGCCTCCCCCTACTGATGATGGAACACCTAATGAGAGTGTTTCGGATGTCTTTGTTCGTGTAACACAAGTTATGTCAATTCTTGAAACTCAATACTCTGAGGACACAGTCATCATAGTCTCACCAGATTCTGACAACTTGACGATTCTGCAAGCTGGTTTAACAGGGCTTGATCTTCGAAGGCAAGTAGCCGCTACTCTGTTGCTTGCAGTTTAGGTCACTCCCGCTATTTTGAATGCCTTTTGCTTTATTGTTGACATGTTCCTCTGATGATCATATTTGCAGGCATAGGGATCTGTCTTTTGGGCCAGGTGAAGTTAGATACGTTGATGCTAGCAGCATACCTACCTATAAGCAACCTGCATCAAAAGTTTATAAATGCTTAAACCCCCCTAGCTGTACATGACATTATACACCAAGCTGAGTTTGGATTTCGCCAACAACATTAATGCAGGTGAAATACGTGTGTTTTTACAACTATATGTCGTTGGCTTAGACATCATGTCTTATATATCACTGTTGAACAAAGTCTTGAAATTGTTCATCTAATGGTTTCATTCTCTGAATTCCAACTGAAGCTTTAGTTCAAAAGTTCTTCACAGGGCTGCAGCTATAGTAAATTTGTCCACTGGAACCTTTAGTCTTGCAACAGGATCATTTCTCATTATTCTTGGTGAAGATGGGCTCCGGTAGCTGTATGCATTTCTTCATTCTCAAAGTATGCTGATGTCTGGCTAGCACTATGAACAACTAATTTTTGACCAAACCCAAATTCTATATTATATTGGTGTAAATATTTTTTTTAGGTCTAATCTTAATATTTTAAATTTTTTATCTTACTCTTAATAAGTTTTATTTAAGAAAATTAAAAAAAAAACTACAAAAATATTCACAATCTTAGAATATAAAATTTGTTCCTATGTATAAATAGAAAAAGATTTATATATATACACACACACACACACACACACCTAGTTTCTTCTAATTTAAATGTAAGTTATAATAGTATTTATTTTTAGTATAATTTAAATTAAAGTGTAAATATTGGGTTTTCTTATTTATATAGTTTTCTTTAAATATAAAGGTAAGTTTTATATATATATAATACCAAAAAAAATACATATATATATATAATAATAATAATAATAACAATAATAATAATAATAACACTCAACTTCCCCACTTTCCCACTTCACTCATGTCTCACCCCCACTCCTTCATATCTCTTCTCCGCTTCCCCACTTCAATCATGCCTCACCCCCACTCCTTCACATCCCTTCTCCACTTTGCCTACTCCTCTCACAATTGACCCACACATCTATAAATAACATAAAAGGAAAAAGTGGGGGGAAGGGTTTTCTCAGTTTGACACTACAGTTTCTTCCGAAGGAACGCCGCACCCCCATCTTCATCTTCTTCAAGAACACCCTAACAACGACCCCCAATTCCAAGAGGAAAACAGCCCCCCACACACATTTTGAAGGAAGAGAGAGTCGTTGCTCATCTGCTTCTTCTTCAAGAATCAAAAACCAAAAGAAAGATCTTTGTTTCGGATTCCCGAAAATCCCATTTAATTTTATGCATTTTCTGCTCAAATCCAACGCATCCTCTTCTCCTTGCCATTTTGGTCAAAATTCCCCCTCATTTCCCCCTCCTCCTTCTCTGAAACTTAATAATTTTCTAAAATCCTAGCACAACCCAACTCTTTCTCGAATTGGTTTTCAATTTTAAAAACAGAGGCTCTTTTCTTTTGCTCCGCCGAGGTAGCGAGCTAGAGGTCCGTTGAGTTCCGGTGAGGTTTTCAGTGCAAAGTCGCATCGTATTTTCGATTTGAGGTTCATATTTTTGGGGTTTGTCCGAAGACTTACCATCTGTCTGGTATAAAATGAATTGATGCATTTCTGTGTAAATATGGAGTTATTGAAGCAGTTTACACTGCGTTAAAAGAAGCAGAACTCCATCCAACTGATTTGTTGCCGTATTTGCAGGCATTTCCTTCCTATACTTAATGGTTTTTTGCCTAATTTAATATGTTTGATCATTTTGACTAAAATAGTGGTTTTACAAAATGATGTATTCTATGTCTTGCCACTTTACATCATTGAAGTGAGCTCATTAATATAGTCAAAGGTTAGATCTGATTTAATAAACTGAAGTACACAATGATGTGTAGTGTTAATGAATAGCTTGGTTTAATTTCAATGGGTATATTCATGGATGATTAATTATGTAATAAGTAGATACAAATTTATTGCTTATCAATAGGATTGATTTGGTAAGGTCTCATAAGGAAGAGTATGAGGTGTCGTGAATCATATTTGGGCCTATCTTTGGAGTTTTCCTCTTGGCTACACGCTAGCTCTATATCAGTAGTATTAAAAAATTAAATAACTTATGAAAATTGGAGCTTGCTTTAGGCTCAATTTAATTTATCATCGTGATTTTGTACACGTTCGCATGACATAATTACGGGTTTATAAAATAAAATCAAGGTACGCGTTCGCGCGGCTTTGGACCTTTTTTCTTAAATAATTAAGCGTGACAAATTGTGTACACGTACGCGTGACATGATTTTTGACGCATCAATGCAAGCGGGTATACGTATACGTAACCCGTCTTAAGATAACTCTTTAAATACAATTGAATAATAAGAAGCGGTAAAATGTAAATGCACATAAATATTAAAATCACTAATTAAATAATTTAGGCCAAGTATAAATCATTAAGTGACCGTGCTAGAACCACAGAATTCGGGAGTGCCTAACACCTTCTCTCGGGTTAACAGAATTCCTTACCTGGTCCTTTGGTTCGCAGATTTTTTATACAGAGTCAAAATTTCCTCGATTTGGATATTAAAAATAAATGGTGTCTCGGAACACCGTAAAAAAATATCCGGGTAGCGACTCTGAAAATTAAATAAATAATCTCAAATTCGATTATGTCACTTAAATTGGAAAAACTCCCCTAATCCCACCCTTATCGGGAAAAAGGAGGTGTGACAGCTCTAGCGACTCTGCTGAGGAACATAACCCAGAAATTCTGTTCAGGGTTCAGAATTCGAGCTTGTAATGTGATTTATATTTGGCTTTATTAATTTGATGTTAATATATTTTTTGGACCTTATGTGCTAATTGCCATTTATTTATCGCTTTAATATTATTTGTACTGTATTAAACTGCCTTCTTACGCCTCCCTTCTGAGTCTTCTGAATTTATGGTGCACACGTGCCCGTGGCCCACTTTTCTGTTAGAATTCATACCAATTAGAACGAGGTTATGGCTCAGTAACTAGGCCGGGTAGACTTTCGCGCTCCCGGTACGTTGCTCCCACCTCGGCTCGAGCTGTTCGCTTGGGTAAGCCATGTCTATAACACTCCCTCTAGGATTTAAACCTAGAATAACATAGCCACATGCCGGATCCCTAGTAGGAATGTTTGTTTGCATCATGTGCATTTGACTTTGGGGACTCAACACAGGGATTGGGTACGTCTAGGACAGTGTACCCGAGAATTGCAAGACCATCCTGATGCATCTTATGTGCTACTTGTGCATTATGTTTGATTCGGTTTGTGAATGTTGACCGGTTTCTAAAAAAAAAATATATATATATATATATATATATATAATTGAAGGAAAACTAGAAGGGAGAAAACAAGAAAAGAAAATTTACTCGATTTTTGAAAAATATTGGTATTTACCCCAAAAATATTATTACAAAATAAGCCTGAATTTTTCAAAAAGTGTCATCCTATTCCTGAAACATTTACCGAACTACGCGGGTCTGATTCTCACCGGATGTGAGATATGTAGGCAAACCTCATCAGTTCCGGCCACCAATTTAAAAAAAAAATCCAAAAAAAAATTCCTTTAATTCCTTATTAAAAAGTCTTTCTTTAGAAAATCCCAAATAAAAAAAATTAAAGCAAAAAATCTTTTCTTTCATTTTAGAAATCTTTCATTCGAAAAGAAAATCAAAATAAAACAAAAGTGTTAGTTTATTTAATTTATTCCTGATCTTTCTGAACTATGTAATGGTCTGATTCATGCAGCGTCATGATACGTAGGCAATCCCCATTGAATGCGATCATAACCATAATTAATCAGATTTGTTTTGAATAATAATAACTAAGAAAAGAAAAGAGAGCGTTAAATTCAAGATAAACCAATAAACCAATAAGCCGGGATGAAGCATGAAGCCTTCCAAACTCATTTTAGAAATGAAAATGGCATTAGGTGCATGACATACGATGTGTGATTAATATCTGCAAAATTCCTAACTCTAACTAGTTTGTTTTTTGTCACAAAAAAAGATAAAGTTAAACAGAGGTGGTTGGTTTGTAGTTTAAACTGGCGACTCACCCTTACAACACAAGATCAAAAGGAAAAAGTAGAATGGCAAACAACAGTGAGAATGAGTCAGATAATGATGATGTCTATGGACAATTGGTCGAACAAGGTACAGGACTGGTTGAAGAAGTAAGAGAGTTGAAACAGTAATTGACTAAGATGTACCAAGCTTGGGTGAATGGACAGGCACCGCCCCACCACCCATAGTGCCTTCAGATAATCTTCATAATGTGTCAGTTGCAAATCAAGTGCCCATCTCCATAACAAGTAACCCATTGCACCAAGCTCAATTCAGTCCGAGCATTAACCTTCCCACTATCCCCAGTACCTCCATTCCACGTCCTACAACCGCACCCTTCATAAATAACCCACATAATGTACCCCTTGTCCCTACTTTCACCGTTCCTCAACCGGCTCTTGCTCAAAGTCCAACAATGATCCACAATTGAATGCTTATGATGCCCAACATTACCCTCCAGAACTGACTTTCAAGGTTCCAGATTCATACAAGCATACTCCTCAGAACATGTTCTTAGTTGAGATCGAAAAGCCCGACAAGAATATGGAACAAGAGGAAATGACCATAAAAATGAAGAGCCTGGAACAAACTATAAGAAACATACATGGTTTGGGAGCTCACAAGAGTGTTTCATTCAACAATTTATGCACGTTCCCCATGTTCATTTGCCTCCTGGCTTCAAGACCCCCAAGTTTGACAAGTATGATGGTCACGGTGATCCTATGGCCCACTTAAAGAGATATTGTAACCAATTGAGGGGAGAAGGAGGAAAAGAAGAATTACTCATGGCTTATTTTAGGGAAAGTTTGACAGGAATTGCTTCCGAGTGATTCATAGATCAAAACATCTCTCACTGGCACGTTTGGAATGACATGGCTCAAGATTTTGTCCAACAGTTTCAGTACAATATTGATATAGTTCCAGACCGCTCCTCTCTTGTCAACATAAAGAAGAAACCAATAGAAAACTTTAGAGAATATTCAATCAAGTGGAGAGAGCAGGTTGTTAGGGTCAAACCACCAATGAAAGAGGCATAAATGATTGATGCGAGACTAAATTGCATAGTTTAACATGTAATATACCTTACATTTTATGCGCATTAATGATAAAAATACACTTGTTATGTGCTTAATGGAGTTTATTTTAAAAATACACTTGTTATGGATGGAAACGGAGCTAAAGGGATGCAAATACGTCGAAAATACGCAAAAGGAGA
>ML401596.1:3076-16800 GCA_005239525.1 Nicotiana knightiana | reverse complement strand
TTCATGACCTGCGGTGGCATCAATCATTTGATCTATATGAGGCAATGGGAATGAATCTTTGGGGCATGCTTTGTTTAAATCAGTATAATCTACGCATACTCTCCACTTGCCATTCTTTTTAGGTACTACCACGGTGTTTGCTAACCAGTTAGGGTACGTTACCTCTCGTATCGAACCAATATTCAAGAGTTTCTATACCTCTTCGTCGATCACTCTGTTCTTGAATGGTCCTTGATTTCTTTTCTTCTGCTTAACAGGTACGAAGGATAGATATTCATTTAGTTTATGAGTCATCACTTCTGGTGGGATGCCTGTCATATCTGAGTGGGACCACGCAAAACAGTCTATGTTAGCCTTTAAATAATCAATTAACTTACCTCTTCGAGTGGGGCTTAGCTGTGACTATATACACTTTCTGCTAAGGTTTTTGTTCAGATAACGGAACAACTTCGACCTCCTCCGTAGTTGTTTTGATGTGCTCATCTTCCTCCGGTTCATGAATGACGTCCGGTCTGGAATCCGCATCTATGTGGTACAGTACACCTTCCGTGGTAACTTGACTCTTCTTCTCGTAAGTATTTTCTTTCGTGCTTGTTTCAGAAATAATATCTTCCGTACCTATTTGGGTAGTAATTTTTTGCATGTCTGTTTGGGCGGTGTTACCTGTTTGGGAGATTTCCTTATCTCGTAATTCTTCCACCTCTATTTCCTTGTTGTAGTGTACCAAAGAATTTATATTTTTTGCGGTCTGCTGATCTCCTTTGATTTGTTGAATCCCCCATTCAGAGGGAAATTTAATTACCTGATGCAACGTGGAGGGTATCGCTTTCATGTCGTGGATCCATGGCCTTCCAATGATCACGTTATAAGCCATGTCAGTATCGATGACTTGGAACTTAGCACTTTTGATTACTCCCTCAGCATAAGTGCTAAGCTCAATTTCTCCTTTTGTTATAACCGTAGAGTTATCAAACCCTGATATGGCTCGTGCTTTTGGGATTACTTGATTCCCCAGTAGCATTTCTTCCTCGACTCTTAGCAAAATGATATTGACTGAACTGCCTGGATCATTCAACACTCTTTTCACGTTAGTGTCATGAATAAGTAGAGATATTACCAGAGCATCATTTTGCGTAAGCATTAATCCGTTGCTATCTGCATCATCGAAGGTTATATCGTCTTCTCCACGAGCACACTTCCCGTGTGTAATTGTGAACTTTGTGGTTGTATTGCAAATCACTCCGTTTACTTCTTCACCCCCATGTATTACGTTAACGGTTCGTTTTGGAGAATGAGGCTTTGGGGGCTCCTGCATGTTCCTCATATATGCATGTTTACCTTTATCACTAAACAATCTGTTAAATAGCCCTGTTTTAACAAATTTTCTACTTCACCTTGTAAAAATCTGCAATCCGCAGTTTTGTGCCCTTGATCGTCGTGAAATTCACACCAGTGATATGGGTTTCTTCTATTTGGATTTGACCGCATCTCTTTGGACCACTTAACCTTGTCTCCCATGTTCTTTAATATTGAGACAAGTTCTGTAGTACTTACATTAAAGATATGATCCCCAATTTGAGTACTACCTCTAGGTCGTTCATCTCGATGTTTTTTGGATCTAGACGAGAATGAGATTACATTTCTTCTTTGTAGTCTATAGTACGACCTAGTTTTTTTGAACCTGGGGCGGATATCGCATCCCGAGGGTCCTAAGTAAGGATCGTACCTATTTTTACCTGATCTTCTATCTGATTCAGGACGTCTGGATCTGGAATGATCTTCATCTCTCGAACGAGCAATGAAATCTTCTTCTCTTCTGAGTTTAGTGTTGTACCTGTTATATACATCGTTCCATGTGGTGGCGGGGAATTCTCTGAGATTCTCCTTAAGTCGCATGGTGGCTTCTGAGCTTTTATCATTCAAGTTGCTTGCAAATGCCATGGCTGCCCAATTATCAGGCACCCTGGGTAACTGCATTCTTTCTCGTTGAAACCTATCTACAAACTCTCGGAGTAGTTCCGTGTCTCCTTGTTTTATTTTGAATATTTCTTCCATTCTCTTCTCAACTTTTTGTGCACCAGAGTGTGCTTTTATAAACGAATCTGCAAGCTCAACAAAAGATTCAATAGAATTTTCAGGGAGAAGAGAATACCAGGTTAGATCCCCTTTGGTAAGTATTTCCCCAAATTTTTTGACAAGGACTGATTCAATCTCTTACTTCGTTAAGTCGTTTCCTTTTACCCCAGTAGTGAAAGCAGTCACATGGTCGCGTGGGTCAGTTGTTCCATCATATTTGGGAACGTCGGGCATTTTAAACTTCTTGGGTATATGCAAAGGTGCCGCACTTGGCTTCCACGGTCGTTGAGAATATCTATCAACATCGATGCCTTTGATGACAGGTGGTACACCAGGAATTTGTTCGATGCGATCGTTCTGCTCCTTCATCTGTTTCTGCATGGTTAGCAGTAAATTTTGTAATTCTGAGTTATTAGATATACCTGGTCTCGTTTCGAGAGATTAATTAGGAGTATCTCCTCTTCCTGAGTTTGCCAACCCAGATTGAGAATTTTCCATAGTGATGGTGTTATTAGGGGTGGCGTTGGCGGTGTAGGCAACGTTGTTGGTAATCCTCTCGCAAATTCTTGCAAAGCTTGGCTCACATACTCTGCAGTCATTTGCTTTACATGATCTTGTTCCACAGTTTGATCATTATTACCATGGTTGTTATTGGATCTTTCTGGGGATTGTTCCCTCGAACCACGTGGGGTTCCTGAAGGTGATGGAACTGGGGTTCCACTTCTTAGCTGGTTGTTGTCGTTGGGGTTTGACATAATTCAAAGGATATCACTTGGAGAGTAAACAAAGATTATCAGATTCCTGGTAACAGAACCAATTTGTTTAACTAAAGAATTAGACCCTTTGACTAAAGCTTATTTTTAAGATGAATACGGGTTACTGATAATCAAGATAATGGGAAAAATGAATAATAGACAATATTACAGAAATAAAAGATCGAAGTTGATTGTATTCGAGAATCAGATGCCTTTACAAGTTGTATTCCCCTCCCTTATATAGGAGATTCTTATAACGTACGACTTCTGCTATGGTTACTCATTAATGATTGATTATGACATTAATGAGGCGTTACAAAGGATAACAGTCATAGGGGCTCAGTTACATAACGTTCGAGTAATCAATTGTGGGTCCTTGAATCTGCCCGTAGCTTTGTCTAGATTCATTCTGACCGTGCCTCGTTTTGATCAAGTTGAGTTCGTGGGTTTACTGAACCGTGCCTCTTTGTACCGTAACTCTTCAAAGAGTTACGTCCAGCTGTCGTGTTTTCCTGTGTCCACGTGACTGGCTGAGTTATCAAAAGCTGGCTTACATGTGAAACTTTTTTTTACCAATACAAAGATGTGAGAGGTTGACCTTACCTAGGCCTCCCTCGCGATGACCTTGTTGTATAGGCCAAAAATCTGCCTTTGGAATATTTAGCATAAAATGGTATTAAAGAATGTAATTGGTCTAGCTCGTCCAAGACATAACGAGATTAATGGCCGAGGTATCGACATGAGCCGTGGCCGAGATATCAATAGAGACCGCAGTCAAGATGTCAACAAGGGTCGAGGTCGAGATCAACTATTAGTGATAAGACTTGTAACGACTAATTTGTCAGAATAGGGTATTAAAAGGGGAATATTCCATTGAATATTCCTAGTGTTTGTACCATTAGGATTTCCTAAGAAAAAAGGTCCATATATATAGAAAGGAGAGACAATGATTGAGCCATGTAATATTGATTTATGATAAGAACACTTTTTAGAAGGAGACTCTCTCTGTGGCAAAAACACAAAGATTACCTTTTTACAAAGATTCTTGTTCATATTATTCACCGCTTTTCCACCAGATCCAAGTATTGTTCATGCAAATCTTGGATTTATCTGTCATTTAATGTTGTCAGGTAGATTATTCATCTTGTCCATTCATTATTGGGTGAATCTTTTTCTTTATTTACATAGATGTCATTTATTGACATATATCTCACTTAATATTCTTATTGTAAGAGGACTTTTACATTTATTGTCATCAACCATATACGAAACACGTCTCATCTACCCTACATCCTTATGCTTAGTATCTAGAGTTATTATCCTTAAATAGATTTAACTATTCATTATACAAATTTAATAGTTTAATCGAAAATTATATTTTTTTGTCAAACACTTATAACGTGACACAATAAATTACCTGAAAATTTGGCCAAACTGAAGCATTGACAACGTTAGTTATTATGGCCAAGCTGGTTTAAAGGGAACATCGTTCCATTTAGTCAGTTCCACAAATTAATTTAAAAGAATATTCTAGTAGAAAGATTGCTATAGTTGTTCATAGATTTTAATGCGAACTTGTACATTTGCAACTACATTTGAAGAAAAGAAGAGAAAATTAGTCTAGTATGATATTTATGAGTGCAATAGAAGTAAAAGTTGTACTCATACGTTACATATTATGGACCACGTGAGCTAATTAGCTATCATTATTAACGTAAGTGGTGACGCAGTCCCCACTAGAAACCAATGCAAAATTCAATGATTATTATATATGTCATACTCCAATCTGCAAAGAACAGAAGTACAGCCTCTCTTTGTTGTTTTTCAAATGTCAGGACCACAATGTTTCAAGAATCCACCAACTCTCAGCTCAGCTTCTGGAGCTGGAAATTTACAAGATATTGGAGGGCTCAGCAGCTATGTTACTGCACCTGTTCACTCCAACCTTGCCATCCTTCTTATTTCTGATGTATTTGGTAAACATCAACTTTTTCTTGATATACTACTAGTATTTGCTCTTTCTTTTTACCCACTTAGATAATCTTGGTTTTTATATTTTTTAAGTTATTAGATTCTAAATTAATAGTAATTTATATATATTCAATGAAAAATTTTAAGACGAATGTAGATTCTGAGTTAAAGCTATTGGGTTCGGCGTAGATTAAAGACGCATTTAAGCAAGCTCTTTGTCTTTTCAAAAATAAAGATGGTAACTTGTTTTTTTTATCAGCTATTAATCCTTATTTGTATATAATTGGGTTTGCAGGATATGAAGCTCCACTTTTGAGGTAAATAGAGTTCCCTGACTGAGATTTGATGCTTATTATGCAGTAACACTTTTCTTTTTTTTTTTATTTTCATGGAAAAGAATCTAAGCGTCCAATCCAAAACCTTGAGGCAATGGGTCAAGTAGCTCAGGACCGTTTACACTCTGTTGGAATGTAATCTTTTACATTATTAGTGTAATGTAACTTGGTACAGCAAGTTACTACTCCTTCTGTTTCAGTTTATGCGAACGTATTTTCTTTTTGGTCCGTTCCAAAAAGAATGATCATTTTCTAAATTTGGAAATAATTTAGCTTAAACTTACAATTCTACCCTTAACGAGAAACTTTTATAACCATACAAATACTGTGGACTCCTCTTTGACTTGTTTAGGATCACAAATTTCAAAAGTCTTCATTTTTTTTTAAACTCCGTGCCAGTCAAACAGATTCACATAAATTGAAACGGATGGAGTACTATTTATCTGGGTTAGTTATCAATCAATGCTCTTAAATAGATTTACCGGTAATTATTTTTAATGACCTATATATGCACTACCCTCCCCGGATCCTACTATGTAAGATTATATTGGGTTTGTTTTATCTTTTAAATGACATGATTGTATTCTGAAACGGCTCTGCTGCAATGAATGGCAGAGGGTCCGTAGTACCCGAAGCACTGGAGTGATCCAGTAGCCGGGAAGGGGCCTAGAAGTGTCTACTACTATACCACACTACACTTGGCTCTACATAGGCTCCGTAACTTCTGGAATTGAAAAGGAAGCTTTTCGAAGCCCGAAGACTAAGCCCACTATCCTACCGGGCCCCTCTTGTGTCGGGTTAAGGCTCCACCTCATCGATGAGGAGTTTGAAGGGCCCGGAAGAGCCTCATTCTCTGCCGCTATAACGTTCCTAAATGTGTTTAGCGATTCCGAACTTGACTCGGATTCTAGGCGGGGAAGACCGCCTGATTCTGCCGCGGAATTGCCACTTTCATTTTTCGCAGATGAAACATAAACTATCACTGTATAGAGATTAAACTCTTTTGGAAATGCTTACCTCTTCCCGCCCCCCTTTTCTCCTCGGTCCACAGAGACAAAATGTAGGACTGGTGCCAACAGTTTATCAGACTCACTAAGTCGGGGTGACTAACTAGTACTAATCAACATCCGAGGAGTTATGTGTTGTGTTCTCTAGTACTTCATTCTTTTTAAGTAGTAATAATCCTAATTATAAAGAAACCATTTGAATTCCATAAATCTTGATGATACCTCATTCTGTTGATCTGTTAGGAAGCTAGCAGATAAAGTTGCAGCTGCAGGATACTTGGTGGTTGTTCCTGATTTCTTCTATGGTGAACCTCTAGATCGCGAGAAACATGACATACAGACATGGTTGAAAGATCATGGCGCGGTTAGTCTCATTCTATGTGAACTTCTTTATTTCAAAGAACATGAGGGAATAGCGATGAACCTGTAATAGTAATGTAACTTGGAGATAAATAGATTCTGTGTAACTTAATGTTGGTTTGAGTTTGTTTGTGACATCATTTAGGACAAAGGATGTGAAGATGCTAAAGCAGTGGTTGAATCTTTGAAGAGTAAAGGTGTTTCTGCTATAGGTGCAGCAGGTTTTTGCTGGGGAGGTGAAAGAAATTTGTTTCTCATTCCTTTCTATTCTGAACTTTAATATATTTTGAAAGTGAAATTCATGGACAATTTATTATATGCTTCAGGAATGGTAGTATCTAAATTGGCAAAATATGAGAGTAGTATTGGGGCTGCAGTTATCTTGCATCCTGGTCGTATTACAGTTGATGAGATAAATGGTAATATTTTGCAGAAGACAAGAACTAGTACAGTGTATGCTCTAATTTCAATCATTTTTAGAAGCAGATAAATAATAATCTTGTATTTTTCAGAGGTAAAAGTTCCAACTGCAATATTAGCAGCTGAAAATGACCATATATTTCCGCCTGATCAAGCGAAGCAGCTAAGCGATGCTTTATCTGCAAAATGTGAGGTAAGTTGCATCTCATAGAGCATTTAGGTTTGTTATATGAGTAAAAAGAAGATCATTATATGCAAGAAATTACCTATGACGACAAGGAATGGAATAATTGGACAGTTGGTCATTAATATTGTTCAGTATCAAGATTTGGATATGCAAGTTTACTATTGACCAAAAGTATGAAGTATTAAATTTCTAATGTGCAGATTGAAAGTTTTGTGAAGATATTCCCAGGAGTTGAACATGGATGGACAGTTCGATACAACGTTGAGGATGAATCGGCTGTCAAAGCTGCAGAAGAGGCTCACTCAGATATGTTAAACTGGTTTACCAAATTCATCAACTCAAAAGAATAAGGACTAGAATTGAATGATCATTTTAAGGAAAGGGAATTGTCATATTCCTCGAGGAAACTGAGGCTATGTCACAATATGTACACTGCATTTGGTGATATGCAATGTTAGTCTGCGATGAAATAAAGATAATGATTTTTTGGTTTTGACTTATGATGCATATTTCTCTCAACCTCCTTTTGAGTTGTTACACAACAACTTTAGAATCAAAGGGCGGCCGCTTTGCCCGTTAAGTTCCTTGTCTTTGTTTTCTTTGCATTCTATCTCATCCCATCACATTATGTTTTGCGAGATTAGATAATCATCTTTCTCGCAATAGAGATGTTCAGAATTAGTTGAACGGTGTTTTTACTTAGAATCCTACATGTTCTCTCCTGATATTTCTTGTTTTCTCCATTACAAGATATAAACTAGAGTACTACTGAATGAAGCACAAATTATATATAGCTGCATATTTAATTTCCAGAAGAGCTCCCAAGAATGATTATGACCAAAAGAAAAAGAAAAAGCTGTGATTGGAATTTCTTAATGATAATCAATATATTGTCCTAGAACGTCAGTATAAAGATTACAAGAGGCTTTAATTAATTTCAAGAAGCATAGATTGTGCTGCAATCAGATGGCATCCTCAGCCAGCAGACCTCATGCAACTTACACATTTTACTTATTGGAGTTGTGAATAATATCTTTAAAACTTGTTCCACTCAACCTGTAACTACTCAATTGATCTAAAGGCAATTATTAGACATAGCCCGAATTTTCGTCAAGGAAATTCAAAAAATAAAAAGTAAAATCTAAGGGAATTTAACACCTACTATATATACATTAAAACAATTAACTTCAGCGAAAAGGATTCAGATTCAGATGAACTTAGCTCCGCGTATGATTAGACAAACCAGCATTTTACACGTTAGATCTCCTTTATTAAATAAGTGAGACAAAGCAAGAGTAATACCCGAATGATGTGGGTGGCACAAGAAATTAAATAAAGTTAAGTTTTTTCTTTTGGACTAATCTATATGTGTCACTAGATGAGGAACGCCGTATACGGATCCAATATTGTAGTCTTAAAATTATTGTTTGTCGAGGCTCAATTAATTTTTTGATAAATAAATTGATTCCTATTATATTCATTTAATCACGGATAGAGAATGATATTGGGGATCACAATTTATAATTAGTTTATGTTAAAAATTTACTTAAAATTAAATCATAAATTATAATCTGTTTAAATTGCTAGATTTAACATAAAAAAACTACGTGCTATAATACCCATTTTTAACCTCCACATCAAACATAACATCAAATTGAAAATTTAATTTGAATGGCATTATTTTCCTATTTGAATATTTTACAGGAGAATACATTAAAGCTGCAAGTGATCTATATTAACAAATTTTCTAGAATAAGAAGCTTACCAATATATCTGTAAACTATTTTTGAATACGTCCAAATTGGTTTCACAAGAGTTTCAATAGTGGGAACAATCAGCTACTTGATCAAAGTTAACACGAACAACATCATTCTTTAAAATGCGATAAAAGATGATAAAAACTTACTATTAATTTAAAAAATTAAGTTTACTTTTTCTGTGAAAATTTCTAGTTAACAAAACCAAAATTAATAATTTTACCAATGAGAAAAAGGAACGTTTCAAATGATCATTTGCATGCAATACTCTCCATAAAAATAATCTAATTAACATGGAGTAATATTTAAAGAAGTGTTGTAATTATGGAAATGTGAGTCCCATGTGTATCAATGATAGTTAACATTTAAGAATTACAAACAAAGTAGAAATTTTTTGAAATGACAAATATACCCTTGATCTACTAACTTCTCATTTCTATATAATAGAAATAGAAATATCCAAGCAAGAGTAAATCTTATACTACTAATTTCTTTCCTTATTATCTCACCTTTCACTTTCAACCAAACACCTATTTTTCACTTTTTCAAATACTAGCATGTTTGGCCAAGCTGCAAAAATCAATTTATTTCGAGAAATATTATTTTTCTCAAAAGTACTTTTGGGGAGAAGCAATTTGTGTTTGGCTAATTAATTTGAATAGTCAATTAGTGTTTGATCAAACTTTTAAAAACTATTTCTAAGTGTATATTTTTTAAAAGTGCTTTCGGAGAGAAGCGCTACTTCTTTCTGCAACCTAGGTGTCCATCTTTGTTTTTAATGCATAAGAATAGTAAAAGCAAGTGTACAGTTTTCCTTCAATTACTCTCTATCCCCTCATCTTTCCCACCTTTCTTTAATCTATCATTTTCTGGTAGGAACAACTTTTCATTGCTTTTCTTCAGTTCCATAGCAGCAAATAACTTATAGTTTTATATTATATGTAATGACATAATAAAAATCATTTTGGTATAGTTTAACATGTGAACAAATTAGTCATCATATTTATAATAGTACCAAAAGTAATAAAATCCCTATCCCTAAAGTTTAAGTTTAACTAATATAATCTCAGTATAAAGAATTTTCACAATTTCAAATCACTTATGTAATACTCCGTCCGGTTCAAAATAAGTGACTTTTTGGTTGTTTTCACACAAATTAAGAAATTCACTTTTTAACATTAAGTAGCAATGATATTGATCATATTAACCTTTATTATCTCACATAAACATTCCTAACACATACTCCAACACTATTTACTCCACGGACAATGTAGAAAAAAACAATTCATTCATTCTCGAAATCTGGAAAAATCACTTATTTTAGACCAGGGGGAGTAATTACTACCAACCATCTATGAGATGAATAACATGAAAAATAAGACAATACCTGTCACAATATATTAAAATACGAGTGAAAATTGTTCATACTATCATGAATATAAGTTAAAAGTATTGTTATTCCATAAGTAACAAGGATATAAATAACAAAAAAAATAACTTAGATATATGAATAATATTCGGTACCTTATCTCTAACATTTTCTTTTGTTTTCTTGCTTCACCTTATCTCTAACATTTTATTGTTTTCTTGGCAAAAACGACGATGCATTTGAAGTTCAACCAACTAGTCAATTAAACAAAATCAAGCGTCCTGCATCCTGCCTTTTAGAGATCTTTATATATATATATATATAATTTTTTACTATGGAGGGATAGTAAATTAATAATACTTTTCTGTCTCATAATGCACTTTTAGTTTTAGCCTGTCTAAGTAAATTATGATACTTTTTTATATTAAAAAATATAAATTTTAAACGTCTAAATTTATCGTTTGGAAGTCATATGTACTTATTTTAGAATATAAATTTCAAAAAATATTTTTTTTTTGTTAAACTCCGTGTCCAATCAAACAATATATACAAAATAGGATGCATGAGAATAATATTTGGTACCTTTTATAGTACTAGTTTATGGGCACACGCGTTAATCCTGGGATTAAGTTTAAGAAGAGTTTATCCCATGTTTTGTTGGCAGAAAATTGTGGTATAATTAATCACGGTATTAGTGATAGTTATCCCGGGATTGTAGTATTTTTTTTATCCACACAGATAGGTGGAATAACTAATCTCTGGATAACTAATCTCAAGATAATTAATCTTGAGATAACTTATTTTCAACCAAATGATCCCTCAAATTAGAATTTGTTTCCGTTATAAAAGATATATTAGAAAAGGCAAAAAGCGTTATTCTATTTTTTTTTTCATACAAAAATTTAAATCATCATCTCTTATTCTTCTATTTTCTAATTTTGTAAGAGTTACCTTAGAAGACAGTGGCTGCAAGGTGCAGAGGCAAAACAAGAGGTTCATGGTCAACTCAATTTGATTGGATTTTCTTCTAGTTGACCATATGAACAGTACTACGCTTAAGCATTATCTGATATTAATTATTGAATGATTATTGTATGCAAAAAAAACTACCATAAATATCTAAATATTGTGATAAAAATGATCTTTGATGGTTTCTGATATCCAAAAAAATTACCTCTCACAACAAACACAACAATTAACTGCCAAATACCTAATGTGTTATTTGTTACTGGTATGATTTTCAGAAAAATGATGCTATTTCATGATCAACCTTGTTTTATGTTTTGATGATCTAACAAACTTAATATTAAGAACTAGATTAGGAACCTGATACACATTTGGTTCTCATTCTCAAGCATGTGAAAATAACCAGACTTAAGCTGGAGATGTTCGTCAGTCTTTCAGAAGTTAAAGAATCAACAAGGGGAACAGATGGATTTCAGTTCTCCTGGTGATTCGTACCAGTCAACTCTCCAACAGCTGGAAAGTGACTGCCTGCACACGCAATAGTAAAACACAATGCAACAGTCAACTCCATTGGGAAGGAACTTGTACCCAAGCTGCTTACATCATTCAAGTGATATCATCAATGTTATATTAACATTAAACCAATGACAAAACATCACTTGAACACTTGGAGAACTTACTCAAGCACTCCCACAGTGATTGATCATCTAGCAAATGATTCTCAAGTGCATCAAGAACAAAGAACAACACTGCTATGGACCAGTTCCCCATATCAAGTTATTGTATGTCCTTAGTTGAGTTGTAACTTTGTTAATGTTCTTACTTTTAATTCCTACTTAGCTTACTTAGAAGCATTGTGTGGGAAATTCTTTATAAATCATAAATCCCTTTGTGTCTTGATTAGAGTTTGTCAAGTTGTAAAGCCTTTGTAATAGAAGTATTACAAAGTAGCTTGTAATAGGATTGTTACAAGTTAGTGGGGTTAAGGAGTTAATTCCTAGGTTACAATAGGTTGTAATCTAAATATTTTTCTGCTCAGTAGTGAAGTTGAAATCCTACAAGGGTAGGTCGTGGTTTTTAATCCCATGAGCTGGAAATTTTCCACGTAAAAACTCTCAGTGTTATTTACTTACTGTCGTGTGTGTGTAATCTGTGTAAACTAATAGAGAACCTGGTTTTCTATATAGTTTGGTGGGCCATCAAATTCTATCAATTGGTACCAGAGCATGTTCTTTCTATTAGGCTAACACCTAGAAAGGATTCTCATGGCTGCTCCACCAAAGCTTGAAGAAGGTCAGTCTACTTAGAGGCCACCAAGGTTCAATGGCCAGTATTATGGATGGTGGAAGACCAGGATGAACGACTTCATCATGGCTGAAGACTCTAAGATCTGGGATGTCATCTGTGATGGATCTTTCGTTCCTACAAAAACTAGTGGCGACCTTGCCGTAATTGTTCCCAAAACAAGAAAACAATTCAACGACGCTGACCGAAAATCCATAGAAAAGAATTTTCGTGCAAAGAAAATTCTTGTTTGTGGCATTGGTCCTAATGTACAACAGGATATCGGCATGCCAGTCAGCCAAGGAAATCTAGGAAGCTCTCCTGACAGCTCATGAAGGAACAACACAGGTCAAGCAATCCAAGATTGACATGTTTACCACTGAATACGAGCTATTCAAGATGAAAGATGATGAGTCCATCCAAGATATGCATACTCGCTTCACATCTATCATTAATTAGCTTCACTCTCTTGGAGAAATTATTCCAAGAAACAAGCTTGTCAGAAAAATCCTTAGTGTATTGCCCAGTTCTTGGGAAAGCAAAGTAAACGCCATTACAAAAGCAAAGGACTTGCAGAAGTTGACCATCGATGAACTCGTTGGCAATCTGAAAACATATTAAATGAACAAAAAGAAGGACAATGAAAGAAGAGATCCCAAAAGAGAGAAGAATCTGGTCCTCAAGACAGTTGTTCTGAACCCATTTAAAAGCTCTTAACGTGAATTTCTTCTTCTTCCTTTGTACATGTTGGTTTTTTCCTCTTTGTATCTGAATAAGGGTAAGGTCCAACTCCGAAATTCCTTCTTCTGCATCTGGAAACCACGTGCCTTTGTCTTGTTTTATTTTTCAAATTGTCCTCGCAAGATCTTGGAAATTAGACTTCTTATTCTTTTTGGACTTCTTTTCCTTGTCTAACCTGGTATGCTTATATTCTGCTTTTGAGAAGTTGTCATAATTTTGTTGGGCATTGGCGGAGGCTAAAAGATCCATATTTTCACACTGACCAGTTTCATTGTGAGTTACCACCACAACTCCTTAGCCATTCTTAGTCTTTAACTTCTATGCATTTCCCTTCACAGATATAGAATTGTTTATTTTGTTGCCCCTTTGATGATCAATCTTGCCATTGCCAGCACTAGTAATGGTGTTGTTTATTCTTTTCGCCTTTTTCTTTGTTGTCACTGTCTGCCATCCATCATTAACTGTTTCACCCCCTCCCCCCCCCCCCCCCCCCCCC
>ML401595.1:1467-17868 GCA_005239525.1 Nicotiana knightiana | reverse complement strand
CACCATCACTCAATATCATCCCATCAGGCATCCTCACAGTCACTCAGTAACAGCCCATCAGGCATCCTCACTATCACTCAGTATCAGCCCATCAGTCATCCTCGCAATCACTCAGCATAAGCCCCGCGAGTATCACTAATTAGTTACTTGCGCTCACTGGGGGTGTGTACAGACTCCGAAGGGGCTCCTACAGCCCAAGCGATATAACAAGCCACATCATGGCATAAATCACTTACAATATAGGCCCACATCCTCACTCATATCACAACATCCTCACAATATAGGCCCGCAGCCTCACTCAGTCAGACACTCTTAATTTGCCCTTCAGGGCATAAATATACCGGGTTCTCGACCCAAAATAGTGTTTCATTTTCAAGAAATAGTTACAAAATACTCTGAGTGTCAAAACAATTATCAAGAAAAGACTGAGTGAAAATTATAACATATCAAGTGAGGAAATACAGTGAAAACAGCCCCCAAGGGGTAAACAGATCGGCATTAGGCCCCAAAGATGGCTTACAGCCCAAATCATATCAAAATATATCAATAATATTAAGCATAGGCTTAAAAATCGATTTCGCAACTCAATAGTTGCCTAAATAGGGAATATATTTCCAAAGTTCAAATCTTTGCATTCCAAAACTCGTGAAAAGGGTGCATAGTTCGGGGTTTCATACCCTCAGGACAGGATTTAAAGACATTACTTACCTCAAAACTAGCCCGGAAACTATTCCGCAACACGCTTGCCTCTCGTATCAACTTCCGAAGGCTCCAAATCTACCAAGTTCAGATTTTTATCATCAATTTATGCTTAAGGAATAAATTCCAATCGAAAAATATCAAATTTAGCTCAAAAACCCGAAATTGGTCAAAACCCGACCCCCGGGCCCACATCCTGAAACTCATAAATTTTTATACAAAACTGTTCTTCATCATCTCACGAGTCCATACATATTAAGAACGCCAAAATCGGAGTTCGTTTGACCCCTCAAACCAATCCCTAAAGTTCTCATAATCTCAAGCCCTAAACCCACCTTTTTCTACTGATTTTCATGAATTTAACACTGATATTATGTTCTATAATCATCCATAAATGAGTTTTAAGGTCCAAAACACTTATCTCTATTAAGAACACTAATTTCCCTCTTCAAAAATCTCCCACAAAGCTCTATGGCCGTACAAAAATGGTATAAAAAGGGTTTAAGTCGTGGAGGGTTTATTTTAATACTGTCCAGGGGTTCCGCACCTGCGACTTTCCATTAAACGGCCTAACTCTGCACTTGCGACTCACATTCCACACCTGCGACTTCGCAGGTGCGGCCCCCTATCCGCATCTGTGACTTTTCCCTGACTGGACAAATCTCACCCCTGCGGAGCCTTCTTTCGCTCATGCGGGCGCGCACCTGCGTCCAAACTTCCGCAGGTGCGGAAATCAATGTGATTTCACACCAATAGCTTTTTGCTTCAATTTCCAACTCCAAACTTCCTGTTAACCATCCGAAATCAATCCCGAGCCCCTCGGGACCCCAACCAAGCATACTAACACATTACATTTGATACTTCAAGCTTAGTTGCACTCTCAAAACACCAAAACTAATATCGAAACACCAAAATTACATCGGATTCAAGCCTAAGAACTTTGAAATTTCTAAAATCCACCAATGATACCGAAACTATCCAAAACAACTCCGATTGACCTGAAGTTTTGCAGACATATCCAAAATGACATTACAAACCTATTCCAACTGTCGGAATTCCATTCCGACCCCGATAGCCTATTTTCCACTGCCGACAGGAAATTATCAAAAACTAACTTTCGCCAATCCAAGCCTAATTCTACACCGGGAATCACAAAATTATTTTGAACACTCTCCTAAGTCCCAAATCACCTAACGAAGCTATCCGAGCCATAAAATCCGCATTCCGAGGTCGTTTACCAATAAGCCAACTCTTAGTTGACTTTTCCCATTTTAAGGCTATCTTTAAAGGCTAAATGACTGAACTCTCACTAGAACCATTCGATTTCAAGCCTATCAAATCTAACACATCAATAATAGATTAACCAACCTATGACAAGTCAATAACAACAATTATAATGCAAGTTCTACGTAACGACGGACCGGATCATTACAGTTTTGACTTATAAAAAATGAGAGATGACTTTTTGGGTCATCACACCTTCTCACACAAATCCCATTCCCCAACCCCGCGCCACCATTTCCTCGCCGTCGCCGGCCGCCACTGCCGCTGCCCCTCTCTCCCCTTTTCCACTTAAAAAAACCTAGGTTTGAATTATAATCCATTTCTTGGTTATTTCTAGTTTTTGTTTCAATTATTTCAACATTGTAGTTTATTTTTTCAATTATTTCAACATTGTAGTTTATTGTTTCAATTAGTGTTTCAATTCTTTGAACATTTTATTTTATTGAGGACTAAGGTTTAGGTCTTATTTTAGTTAGTTTTGTTAATTAATTTTATTAACTAACTAGTTTAATTAGTGTTGAATTTAGTTTAGTAAGATTTGAATTATACTTTGTATTGTCTTGATAGTTTAGTTAGAATCTAGGGTTTAGGATATGAATTAAACTTTTAGTTTATGAATTGAACTTTTAGTTTATAAATTGAATTTTTAGTTTATAAATTGAACTTTTAGTTTATAAATTGAAATTTTAGGATATGAATTGGACTTTTAGTTTATGAATTAGACTTGTAGTTTATAAATTGAAATTTTAGGATATGAATTGAACTTTTAATTTATGAATTGAAATTTTAGGATATGAATTGAATTTTTAATTTATGAATTGAACCTTTAGGATATGAATTGAAATTTTAGGATATGAATTGAACCTTTAGTTTATGAATTGAACCTTTAGGATATGAGTTGAAATTTTAGAATATGAATTGAAATTTTAGTTTATGAATTGAACTTTTAGTTTATAAATTGAACTTTTAGTTTATGAATTGAACTTTTAGTTTATGAATTGAATTTTTAGTTTTTGAACTGGACTTGTAGTTTATAAATTGAAATTTTAGGATATGAATTGAACTTTTAGTTTATGAATTGAACCTTTAGGATATGAATTGAACTTTTTGGATATGAATTGAATTTTAGTTTATGATTGAAGATTTAGTTTATGAATTGGACTTGTAGTTTATAAATTGAAATTTTAGGATATAAATTGAACTTTTAGTTTATAAATTGAACTTTTAGTTTATGAATTGAACTTTTAGTTTATGAATTGAAATTTTAGGATATGAATTGAACTTTTAGTTTATGAATTGAACCTTTAGGATATGAATTGAAATTTTAGGATATGAATTGAATTTTTTGGATATGAATTAAACTTTAGTTTATGAATTGAACTTTTAGTTTATAAATTGAACTTTTAGTTTATGAATTGAACTTTTAGTTTATGAATTGAATTTTTAGTTTATAAATTGAACTTTTAGTTTATAAATTAAAATTTTAGGATATGAATTGGACTTTTAGTTTATGAATTGAACTTTTGGTTTATGAATTGAAATTTTAGTGTATGAATTGAACTTTTAATTTATAAATTAAAATTTTAGGATATGAATTGAATTTTTAGGATATGAAATTAATTAACTAAAAAAAGATTAGGATATGAATTAACTAAATTAATTTGTTCTTGTTTTTTTTGTATAGATGGAACATCGTACTTGGATGTAAATAGGAATTATCCTAATCGGCGGGGATTGCGGGAGGATTTTGTAGAAGGGGTTGATGACTTTATTAGACATGCAATGTCACTTCCACCATACCAAAGTGAAGGAGTAATTAGGTGCCCTTGTGTTAGGTGCGACTGTATGAAGTTTGGTAAACTGGAGGAAGTTAAGTTTCATCCTTATAGGAAGGGGTTTATAGCGAATTACTTTGTGTGAACTAATCACGGAGAGATCGATGGTAGCCGTAGGGATATTTCATAATATGGTTGTGGGTGAAAGTAGTAGGTCGGTGGAGAAAACAAATCGTGATTCCAGAATTCATGATATGATTGCGGATGCTTTTGGGATGCACTTAGGAGGTGAGCCCAATGAAAATGTTGAACAAATTCCTAATGACGACGCAAAACATTTTTATGAACAGCTAGAGGAAGCTAGTCGTCCACTACGGGAAGGAAGTCCGCACTCTGAGTTGTCTGTTGCAGTTAGATTACTAAGTATAAAATTTGATTGGAATATTTGTCAAGCAGCAATGGACTCTTTCATTGACCTTATGAGCGAACTAGTTGACCCTAATATCAACTTACCTGGTGATTTCTATAAGGCAAAGAGATTGGTTTCTAAGTTAGGACTTTCGTCAATGAGAATTGATTGTTGTGAAGATGGTTGCATGTTATATTATAAAGATGATGCAAATTTAGATAGTTGTAAATTTTGCGAAAAGCCCTGTTTCAAGAGGTTTTCCAGCGGGAATATGGTCAATCAAGGTGATGCATTATTTACCTCTTATAGGTTAAAGAGGTTATATGCGTCAATGAGTTCTGCTCCTCATATGAGATGGCACTTTGAAAATAGAAGACCACCTGGTGTTATGTGTCATCCTTCAGATGGAGAAGCTTGGAAGCACTTTGATAGGACATATCCAGANCATTATTTACCTCTTATACCTAGGTTAAAGAGGTTATATGCTTCGATGAGTTCTGCTTCTCATATGAGATGGCACTTTGAAAATAGAAGACCACCTGGTGTTATGTGTCATCCTTCAGATGGAGAAGCTTGGAAGCACTTTGATAGGACATATCCAGATTTTGCTAGTGAACCAAGGAACATTCGGTTAGGTCTGTGTGCGGATGGCTTCACGCCTTTTTCTGTATCTGCGACACCATATTGATGTTGGCCTGTCTTTCTTACACATTATAATCTACCACCCGAGTTGTGCATGACTAGTCCACATATATTCTTAAATTGTATTATCCCCGGTCCACTTTATCCGAAAAGTTTGATTGATGTATATTTGCAACCTTTGATTGATGAGCTAAAACAATTGTGGTACGATGGTGTTGAAACATATGACATATCAACCAAGCAGAATTTCAATTTGCGTGCTAATTTAATGTGGACAATTAACGATTTTCCTGCGTATGGAATGTTGTCTGGGTGGATGACTGCTGGTAAGCTAGCTTGTCCTTACTGCATGGAAAATAGTAAAGCGTTCACTTTGAAACATGGCCGAAAGCAATCATGGTTTGATTGTCATCGTCAATTCTTGCCTCCTGATCATGAGTTTAGAAGGATGAAAAATGCATTCAAAAAGAATAAAATGGAATATGATTCTCCACCTCTGATACTTTCAGGTGAGGAAATTTGGGAGAGGGTTCAGAACTTCGGTAAAGTTATTGAAGCTCCACCTTATAGATTCCCCGGATACGGTGTTACTCATAACTGGACGAAACAGAGTATATTTTGGGAGTTGCCTTATTGGAAGGATAATCTTCTCCGTCACAACCTTGATGTCATGCATATTGAGAAGAATTATTTTGACAATTTGTTCAACACAGTGATGGATGTTAAAGGTAAGACAAAGGATAACCCGAAGGCTAGAATGGACTTACAAGAATATTGCAGGCGGCCTGAATTATACTTGCAGACAGCAAACAATGGTAAGATATTCAATCCCAAAGCAAGTTACACATTCACTTTGGAGGAAAGACGGCAAATTTGTGATTGGATTAAGAAATTGAAGATGTCTGAGGGTTATGCGTCGAATCTTGGAAAAAAAGTTGATATGGAGGTAGGGAAGTTGAGCCATTTGAAAAGTCATGACTGTCATGTTTTCATGGAGACCTTAGTGCCTATTGCATTTTGTGGTTTGCCTGAAAGAATCTGGAAACCCATCACAGAGATTAGTTTGTTTTTCAAAGACTTGTGTTCTACCACATTAAGGGAAGAAAACCTACTCCGGATGGATCAGAACATTCGTGTAACTTATAGCAAGATGGAAAATATATTTTCATGTGGTTATTTGATGTGATGGAACACCTTCAAATCCACCTTGTACACGAGGCACGACTTGGAGGGCATGTTCAATGCGGATGGATGTATCCCTTTGAGAGGTAATATTATAAGTTTGATGTAATTTTCTGTTTATTTGAATGTTCTTGGCTAACATGACATTATGTAGGACAATTGGCAAATGAAAATAATTTGTTAAGAAGAGGAATATGATTGAAGGAACTATATGTGAAGCTTATCTTGCAAAGGAAACTGCTCATTTTTGTTCTTATTATTTTGAGAGTAATGTGCCATGTGCTTGGAATAGGCCCAATAGGTGTGAGCGCGTGATTTTTTACCTATCGTATAATCCTATAAATCTCACTAAATTAATTAGTTTTACGGATTTTTATTGAATTTTTAATATTTGCCAGTTTATTTCTTCACATTATATATCCATAATCCGTCATTTAAATACATAAATAATTTAAAATGGCATGATTAAGCACATAACCTTAGTTATCATTTAAATAAATCTAATTGTTTAATATAAAGTATGCTAATGTTAATGTCTTGATTTGATTATTTCTTTTAACAAGATTGTGAAACTTTTCCTTTGAGTGTTTAGAAGTTTTTAAATTAATTGCTTCACTCTTAGTTAACTTATCAATTAACCTTAATTAGGCAAATTGAGTTTAGAATTAATTACTATATTTTTATTAGGTGTTAACATAATTAGAGTTAATTAACTAGATGTAAAATAGGCAAAATTCGGACCTGGGCTAGAATTGCCCAGGCCCAAAATCCCTCTCATTACTCGCATCGACCCAGGCCTAAATACCCCACAACCCGCCTGACCCCTCCATTNATATATATATATGTCCGAACTGAACCCCACCCCCCTCATTCCACCAAAGTTTAACCCCCACCCCTTCCGTCTCTATCCTCTCTCTGAAGCCTCAGCTGGCCTCCGCCGTGTCCCCACCCATCTCCACCGACCAGAAATTGCCTGCCGGCGGCGAAGCTTCGCCAAACTAGCCCAAAATTTTACCAGGCGATCACCATCATCCCCTCTATCACCTCACGTTGCTAGTTTCCCTAAAAACCCAATCGATTTGCGTCAAATTCAGATCTAAGAATCTGAAAACCCAAAAATTACTCCCCAGCGAATTTAGAGACACCCAATGGCTCAGACCTTCATGGGTCGATTGCTCTTGACTAGGGCAATCGATTCATGAGGGTTTGATTCATTTTCAAACTCTACCAGGGTCCGGCCAAGTTCCGACGACCTTCAACTTTTCCAGCCAAGTTTCCTTCAACTGGTACTTCCCCGTTTCTGATTTCTCTTCTGTAAAAAAATCACCATGAATATGTCATCGTTCTAAATCCATATTTGTTTGTTGTCTTTCACTATTTTCCATATTTGTTGCATTGAATCGATCAAGTGTGAGTATTCCTGTCTCGTGCGTTTGAATCCGCACAATAGTTTGATTATGTTTTCATTATTTGAATCTTGATTAGTCAGTTTAGGAATTCTTGTGGTAAAAGATTATGGATTTCATTTTTAAGACCGAATCTCATGTCAATCATTTCTTTTAGGTTGTTTCAATAATTTCTTTTCTTTCTTTTTCTTTCTCTCTTTCTGTTTTCTTCGTCTATCCTCGCTCATTATTTGACTGTTACTATCCTGCTCTAGATTGACTAAGAAGAATCTAAAATGACAATTTGTTTAATCTTGATTAGAACAGTGATATCCTGTATTGCAATTTGAATTAGATGATTGAACTGAAACTAGATATTAATTAGAACAGTGTTATCATGTTATTATGATTAGAACTGTGATCGAGTTTACCTATCTAGATAATAATTTGGAATTGTTTTGTGCTGATTAAATTAAAACTTGATCTCCGCCTTTCTTTGCTTTGATTGTTGATTCTGTTTAGTGTTAAGTGAATATCAATTTAGGATTCCTTCCTAATTGTGTCAAGCATAAGAGCTATTAGCTCTTTTAGGATTATTACTAGTTAATTTGAACCAGTGCAGGCCCATGAATTAACTTAATTCAATCCTAAACTCAAGGCTGCCCTAATTAGTGATAACCTCCTAAAATACACTTGTTTAACTAGTTTAACTTAGGTTGATAGTCTCTTAGACAATTAACTAAGTATTAAAAACCTGTTTAAGATAATTAATTTAGGTTTCATTAACTGAACAAATCATTTAGCCTAAGTTAAGAAAAATGAGTTGACTAACTTTAATTAAGCCTAGTTAAGCTGATCGATTAATTAATTTAAACCTAGGTTTAATAATTGTTTAAGCCTCTGATTTTAGGTAATCAAATTGGATTAACTTAACTAAATAAGTTAGTTTAAGTTAAGGAATTGAATTGATTGACCTACCTTTTTTTTAACTTAAACATAGATAATTAGTATGAAAACTATCTTTAGGCATTTAATCAATTAACTTTTAACTAGTTTGATTGACCTACCTTTTTTTTAACTTAAACATAGATAATTAGTATGAAAACTATCTTTAGGCATTTAATCAATTAACTTTTAACTAGTTTGATTGACCTACCTTTTTTTTAACTTAAACATAGATAATTAGTATGAAAACTATCTTTAGGCATTTAATCAATTAACCTTTAACTAGTTTGACTCAACCATAATTAAGAACAAATCATGGCTGACTAAAGAACATAGCTAGGGTTAGGTAACTAGAGTTAAACAATAAACCAAGTGAGTTTAACCTGGATTACCCAATGGTAAATTCAGGGACTCCAAGGGGTACAACAGGTAATGTAGATTAGGAAATCAGATTTTTAAGGGTAGAAAGGTCTTTTCTAAGGCTGGAATGTTCTGGAAAGGAGCAGCTGTCCCAAAAGGATAGGGTGGACAGCTGTACATGTACCCTCTTCAGCCTAATGAATTAGGAATATACCAAAGGATATGCCATTCCCAAGTCTCCTATAAATAGACCCACATCCCTTTAGACAAAGAAGGATTTTTTTTTTTGGATACTAAAAAAGAACATTCTTTCAATTTCTCTTAGATGCTAATACATTCTGAAAATACAGAAAGAATCAAAATATTTTCTGATTCATAAACAAAATTTCAAAAAAAAAGTATTAGTAGAAAAACAAAGAAGAAATCTGATTTCCTTTGGAATCAAGTTCACAGATACATGGTCTAGTTCTCAGCTTCTGCTACTTTTACTTTAGACTCTAATTTTGGGATTTTTAAGCATTCTTACTCAAGAATTCTGGATCAATTCTTGCTGGGTTACTGGGTTTTCTGTTTGTTGCTGCTGATTTCTCTTCCTTCTTGTTGTTATTGTTCATACTTGACCTTTATTTGGTCAAGTCTTTTGTTGTTTTTCTCTTTAAAGGTATGTATCAGTTCATCTATTCTTAATGAAATTTTTGGACTAGAATCCTCATTTTCTGCTCACTGTGCAAAACTGGATGTTCTTGATGAATGAAGTTACTGTTTCTGTTTTGTTAGATGTGATTTTGTAGATGTTTATTGGCATGATAATGACTCTGTGAGTGTGATAGGTAATGTATTGATGTTAGTATTTCTCCTGTTGGTGCATGATTGTTTGCTCAATATTATATGTATATAAAGGTGATAAGTACTCATGGTCCTATATTAGGAAACAAGCTGCATTAAGGTGTTGAATCTGACCTTCTCTATGGTCAGATTCCATCAATAAGAATGCAGAAATATGCTTTCAATTGAGTCTCTTTTGGTCAATAAAGAGATTCGATAAGCAAGTCTCTAGATAGTTTAGGATATTGGCATTAGGGAGATGAATATGACTTCTTAATAGTCAAATTCACCCCTTAGTAGTGCACAAACAGTTGGTTGAAGTTTACCCTTTTTAAGGGTATAAAATATGTAATTAAGAAAGGCATTAGAGTGAGGAATCTGGACCTTTGATTGGTCAGATTCATCCTCTAAAATTCCTAAATGAGCAAGCCTCTATATGGTTTGGAATTGTGTTGAGTTAGCACTAGGGTAGATGAATCTGACTTCCTAATAGTCAAATTCACCCCTTAGTAGTGCACAAACAGTTGGTTGAAGTTTACCCTTTTTAAGGGTATAAAATATGTAATTAAGAAAGGCATTAGAGTGAGGAATCTGGACCTTTGATTGGTCAGATTCATCCTCTAAAATTCCTAAATGAGCAAGCCTCTATATGGTTTGGAATTGTGTTGAGTTAGCACTAGGGTAGATGAATCTGACTTCCTAATAGTCAAATTCACCCCATTAATGGTGCATAATAGTAGTTTAGCTTTCTTGAAAATTATCCTTCAAAGGATATAAGTGTGTAATGAAAAGGAGCTTTAGGAAAGTGAATCTAAAGTAACAAAATAGTCGGATTCACTCCTCAAAATGGCCATAGTAGTCAAAGTATTTGAATAATGCTTGCTAAAATCTGTTGCATGACATAAAGATGACTGTTAAAGAGTCTAAACAAAGTGATATCACTGGGTTTGAATCTAACCTTTTCTTTGGTTAGATTCAGTCCATAAAAAGGCATGAACATATCTTGTTCTCCTATGGAATCACTAAGGTTGAATCTAACTTCCTCTTGTGGCTAGATTCATCTCACAAAATGCCCAAAGGTCTGTCGTTAATATTGTCTAAGTACTCAAACTTTGGACTTATAATTTTAGATTAACATTAAAAGATGCAGGTTTTAGTCTCTGAAGGACATGTTTGTTGGCTTGCACCGGAGCAGTAACTAGTTTTGTTTTCCCTTCTTTATTTTTCCTGTTAGTAAAAATAGCATATATACAGTCTTCTATATACATTTCGCTTTTTTTTTTTAGTTGTAAATATGGACTGAACTATATAAAATTTATGATCAGTTGTATTTTTCTTAATTCTGAAATGTTTATTACTATAGTAGTTATGGTCCAGACGTGCCAAGGTCACCCGAGCTGGACCAGACTCCTAAACATGGCCCAATTGAGCCTGATAGTGTCTGAATTTCAGGCTATGGGGCCTGGAATGTTAGACCCATTAACTGTGTTAAGTAATCTGTAACCAGTCCTTTTCTCTTCTGTTATCAATTAGCATGAGAAGTGTTTTCATTCACGAGATGCGCTGTAAATTTCTCACTACTGAACACAAATGGGTTTTCAAATCGATTAGCAAAAAGATAGAATCTAAAATCCGGATTTTTTCTTAGACTGTCCACTCTAAATAAAAGCAACCATGGCTTAATTCAGTTTTTTTTAATGCTTGTTCTGTCGCAAAATTTAAGACAAAATTCCATGTTGAATCCATGAGCTGGGTATAAATACTCTTGTTTAATATATAGGAGTAGATCAAATGGTAAAGAAATCTTGTACTTGTAACCTTATATTCACAATTCAAACTTTGACTTATTTCTTACCATATAGATGTGAGATGTGTTAGCATGTTTGTTCTTAACTATTTTTTTTCGAATCGTGTCCAAATGACCTAATTAGGATGGCCTAAAGTGATACAATTTGGGGCTTAAATGAGGCCATAAGCCCAAAACTTGTTATCTTTAGGCTATTGAACATCATTTTAGGTAATCCTTAGGTATAATGAACACCTTTACTTTGAAACTTGACAAAAGTTAAGTATTACCTCAAATTACCTTAACCTACACTCGGGAGTGGCAACTCATGCCCCCGACCCTTAACTCTAAACAACTAATAAGATGCACGTAGCAATCACGGGTGCATTTCATGTGACGTTTTTGTCATGTGCTAAAAAACAACAAGTGTACGCCATCGTAACTTGTCCAAGATAAATCCATAAACGTCCTAATTGATTTTTTTTAAACCAAAAATGCTCACTCAAATGGAAAGTATAAAGAATAAATGAACATAGCCTCAAATAGGCACTATAAAATCGTCACAACCATAGTCTTGACCACGTAATCTACATTCGGGTGCGACAACTCATGTCCCCATCTTCAACTTCAAACTATAATAAAATCACATTTTGTAATTGCAGGTGCATTTCATGTGGCGTAGTTATAATGTGTCCAAGAACAAAAAGTGCACGCCATCGTGACTTATTTTAAGATAAATCCATAAATATTGAAAGCGGCTAACAAGTGAAAAAGATTAAAAGCACAATAAGTTTAAAAAATACGTAAATAATCAGATAATTAGGCCAAATATTAATAGTTGAGCGACCGTGCTAGAACCACGGAACCCGGGAATGCCTAATACCTTCGCTCGGGTTAACAAAATTCCTTACTCGGATTCCTGGTCGCAGACATTTTTAAACAGAGTCAAAAATTTCCTCGGTTTGGGATTTTAATAAATAAATGGTGTCCCGGAACATCGTAAAAAATGCGGGTGGAGACTTTGAAACTAAAATAAATCCCAAATCTGAATAATGTCACTTTAATTGGAACGACTCCCTTATTACCCCTTTTATTAATTCGGGGGTAATGGAAAAAGGAGGTGTGACAATAGGCACACAGTCGAATGTGTGAATGATCCATTATATCCGCCTATGTCCATATTCAATCAACCAGGCCGATGTTCTAAGGATGTTAGAAAGAGAAGTTTGAGTAATATGGAGTACAAGTCAGCTACACTTCATGTGTTGCTAAATTGTCCCGAAGTTGTACCATTTCTCAAGTAAGTATTGATTTAGTAGTTATCAAAATATAAAATTTACTGTGATTACATCTCGATGCATGTCATGACCCAAATTCCCCACCTTAGGGATCGTGATGGCACCTAACACCACACTTGTTAGGCAAGCCAATGTTAGAATTCGATTAACTACTTTGCATTATTCATCCATTTAGACATAATAAAATAATCTAAAGTAAGCTGAATCTATTGATTTTCGATGGATAATTTCCAGAGATAAAATAAACCATTAAATAAAATGAACCACGAACTAATTATATATAAATAACTCTAAGACTACCCCGGGGTTTGGTGTCACAATTCACGAACTACTAAAGAATACTACAAATACTTGGGTGAAAGAAATAATGTAACTGTTCTGAATATAATAAAACAGCATTTATGAAAATAGGAGAAGACTCTCGGGATCTGCGAACACCGTCAGATAAACTTCGTACCTCCGAATAAATGAATAGCCGCTCTAAATATCTCTACAGCTGGCCAGTGCCTGGATCTGCACAAAAGAGTGAAGATTGTAGTATCAGTACAACTGACCCCATGTACTGAGTAAGTGTCGAGCCTAACCTCGACGAAGTAGTGACGAGGCTACAGAGGGGCTTTAGCAATATAACCTGTGACAATAATCTATATAAAGCAAGAAGGAAATCTAAACAAATAATTAAGTACTGAAACAACAATAAAATAACTCAGACGCCTTTTGCAGGCCTCGTCTATAACCAATCCTCAAATAATTTCCAAGTTTCCAAACATAAACTTTAAATAGAAGTAGTGCCTAAAATATGAAGAATAGTAAAATAAACATTTAAGCCTTTCAAATCTTTATTTTCTTTGAAATTCAGTAGAAATATAAATGTCCTCCCTTATTTCTCCTTGTTGCGGCGTGCAACTCGCTACCACCTGTCCAACCTTATTGCTCCTCCCTAAATATATCGCTCTTATTACTCCTATTGTGGCGTGCAACCCGATCCCACATGTCCACCCTTATCACTCCTTGTTGCGGCGTGCAACCCGCTCCCACCCGACATCTCATATCAATTTATTCATAAATTTCACAATTTAGGCCAAGCTTTTCACAGTATTTTTGTCTCAAACATTATAAATAAGAAACTATATTTTTCTCATAACTTCATCAATATCCCCTCAACCATGAAACAAACAGGAACATAAATATGTATATATACCTCGTAAAAACAATGCCAAACCGCTCAACCGTTTTGTACCACAAGGGAACCAGCTAAAACAACCAAATAACCACAACAATATTTAACAACAAAATAACAAGGTCAAGTAGTCATAGAAACAATAATGAACATAGAACAATTAAGACAAGAATCAATTAAGTTGGGAATGGGAAAGGGATCATGTTTAACAGGAAATTTGGTGGTGCATAGATACTCGTCACCTCACCTATACACCACACACATGCATTTCACATAGCAAACAAGTGGGGATTCCTATTCCCTCAAGTCAAAGTTAGACCAAACACTTACCTCAATTTCGTAGGTCACTCACTACTCAATTATAGCTTTTCTTTTAGAATCTTGCTCTCACTTGCTCGAATCTAATCATAATTAACTCAATATCATCAATTAATGCTAAAGGAACTAACTTTATTGAAAACATAATTTTTCCTAAGTTTTCTAAAAAAAAGTGAAAACCCGAGCCCGAGCCCGCTTGGTCTAAACACGGGGTTCAGACCAAATTACGTTTACCCATTCACCCACGAACCCAAATATACAATTAGTTTCGAAATCCGACCTCAATTCGAGGTAAAGATTCAATTTTTACAAAATTCTCTAATTCTACCCAAACCCTCAATTTTTACCATGAAAATTCTTAGTTTTTGATTTAAAAGTGATGAAAAACAATGAGTAATTGAAAGACTAAAGTTTAGAATTGATTACCTATGACTTGGGAATGATATATGGTGAAGAAATTTGTTCCTAGGGCTGTGGGATTCAAAAATTTGAAGAAGAAGAAGTCTGCCCGTTTTATATATCTTTTTCTGCCAGCTATTCTGCCTCGTTTATCATACCAAACGATCCCGAAACTCGATTTTTATGCCTCCAATGGATTCCTTGTGAAATTCTAGTCAAGGTATGTGGTTTCAATATTTGCAAATAGTGCAGATTTTTAATACACCATCAGTGGCAATTTCGTAATTAACCTGAAAAATCTTGCAACCTTAGTAAAATAACCATAAAATCCTCATACGATGTCCAAATTCAATGATTCTTTTTACTACAGGTCCGTAATTATGATATAGATCTAATACGTCATTCAAAATAGAAATCGGAGCTCATTTGTTCAATATGATATCATTTATGCTTGAAGAAACGACGTCGAAGCATAAGAAAGAACGAGCGCAACACAACCCAAACCTATTTGAAACTCACCCGAGCCCTCGGGTGTCACGACCCCAAATCCCACCTTCAGGCCGTGATGGCGTTTAGAGTTGAACCCTCTAGACAAGCCAACGTGTACAGTTAAACTAACATGATAATACCGAATTAACAGAATAAACTAAAAACAGTTCACAATTTTTAACAACGGAAATAGATAGTGTCAAAGCTAAGTAAGGATAACATAATACCACGTTGCAATAATTTTCCAAAACCTAGAGTCACAAACTCACTAATTGCCTATAGGAGTGCTAAATACAAAGTCTGAAATGAAATACATGAGTGTCTCTGAAAACTAGAGGAAAAACAATACAGAAATAGAGAAACTAGGGATAGGAGAGATGCCAAGGCCCACGAACGCCAGCAGGTATACCTTGAAGCCTCTAGGGTGGACTGAAGGAGACTCCCTCAACGATGTCCACTGGGTCCGGGTGCGGGATCTGCACAACAATAAGATGTGCAGTGTAGCATCAGTACAACCGACCTCATGTACTGAGTATGTGCCGAGCCTAACCTCGGCCGAAGTAGTGACGAGGATAGACTTGACAACAAACGTTAACCTGTCCTATTCTACAACATATATCGTGGAAAAACAAAGCAAGAGATAAACAGATACGTAGGGGGATACAGGAGCAGACAATGGGGTAACAAGTGAGATAGAGCAGTTAATTAAGTACATAGGAACATACAAGAAGGAAATTTATCAGAAATATGCTAATTAAACAAATATAATGCCAGAAATGTAATAAATGGCACGGCATCATCCTTCGTGCTTTTACTCTCCTCCTCACAATGTAATTTAAGATGTAAGATAACAAGAATCATGGCACAGCATCACCCTTCGTGCTTTTAATCTCTTACTCACGAAGCAATGTATCATGTATGGCAATGTAAATCATGGCACGACATCAACCTTCATGCTTTTAAATATAAATCATGGCACGGCATCAACCTTCATGCTTTTAAATATAAATAATGGCACGGCATCACCCTTCGTGCTTTTAATCTCTTCCTCACTACGCAATATATGATGTAATCAATGTAAATCATGGCACGACATCACCCTTCGTGCTTTTACTCTCTTTCTCACTATGCAATATATGATGTGATCAGTGTAAATCATGGCACGGCATCACCTTTCGTGATTTACACTCTTCCTCACCAATGTAATGACAATTATCAAAATGGCAAGGAATGCAGCATAGTGGAATCACAAATAATAATCACCCGACAAGGGGAAAATATCAGTCATTATTGTAAACATGTAATTTTTGACCCTCCCCGTGATTTTACTCAGTATAGCATTTAAATATTTAATTTAGGTCTAATATCGCTATTTTAACTAGTTTTTACTTTATTTTATCACAAAAAAAAAAAAAAAAAAAAAAA
>MDKJ01286962.1:0-45251 GCA_005239525.1 Nicotiana knightiana | reverse complement strand
GTAACAATGATGCTTTTAGAACGAACTTTAGGGAATGATTCACACTCACAATCCGTAGATGGTGACCTTGCTTGAAACTCGATGGAAAATTACATCTACTTACTTAATGATTTTTCATTTTCCCAAATGACTGAAGTCCCGACAGAGGGACAATCTGGAGGAATGGTGATACTATGGAACTCCAATGTGGTTAATGTGAACAACTTTGTTAGAAGAAAGCAAGAAATCCATGCCAACATTGAGGTACATCCCATAAATACTTCATGGCTATTTTCCTCCATATACGCTAGTACAAAAATAGCAAATAGAAACACCCTTTGGAATAATATTGAAAGTATCCATGAAAATTAAAAGGAACCCTGGCTGCTTGAAGGAGATTTGAATGATACTTTTAGTGCAAATGATAATCTTGGAGGTGACACTATTAATCGTAGACGTAGCTCGCGATTATGGACTAGTATTAATAACTGTAACCTTTTAGAACTAGAATTTAAAGAGTGTAAATATACTTGGTACAACCATCGTAGGAATCTAATAAGTTAATCATGGAAAAGCTTGATAAAGTTTTTGTCAATAATGAGTGGATTAACATTTTTCCTAAAGTTTTTGTGGTCCATCTGCCTAAGACTTACTCGAGCCATAACCCTTTGCTAGTCCAATTAACCCCTAAAAATACATGTCATAGCGACAAACCCTTTAGAGTAGAAACAATTAGATGTAAACATCCTGATTTCATCAACATCATTCGAGATAGTTGGCAGACAAATTACCTAAATAAGGCTCATAATATTCTAAAGGAAAATATCATTCCTCGGAAGAATAATACTTTTGGAGACATCTTTAAAAAGAAAAAAAATAATTCTGGCTCGTTTGCATGGCATTCAAACCTCTCCTAACTATCACAATAGTTTCTTCTTAATGAACCTTGAAATTCATCTCCACAAGAGTACAATGCTATTCTCAAAATGGAAGAAGAATTCTGGAAACTTCGTTCTCGTATAAATTAGTTTAACGAAGGGGACGCAAATACTAAATTTTTCCACATTATGGCTTCTAATAGAAAATACCATATATTTTATAATGTACTTCAAAAATTATAATGGCGACTGAATTACTGATGCTAAATCTATTCTCGATCATACTCTTAATTACTTTGAAAAATCCTACACAATTTCTAAGAGTGTTATAATGAAGTCTATAGTTAAGAGTCATGCCACTAATTTTCCAGTGGTTGATCTAGGAGACCCTGATAGACCTCTAGCCTCTGAAGAAATCACTAATGCAAACTTTTCCTTTAAATCCCTTAAGACACCTGGTCCGAATGGGATTCATCATTTTTTTACCAAAAGTATTGGAATATTATTGGTAGCTCAGTAATTAATTTTTGCCATAGAGTTTTTGAAACTCAATCTCTTCCATTGGGTACTAATGATACCTATCTATGCCTCATTCCCAAAATTAACAATGCAAATCACTTAAAAAACTTTAGACCTATTGGCATTTGTAACACCGCTTATAAAATCGTTACCAAATTATTGCCAATAGATTCAAGCCTTTACTTCCTAACCCAATTAGTCCTACCCAAACTAGTTTTATAAAATAATAGGAGAGCTAGTGATAATGCTATTGTAATTCAAGAACTTTTCAACAATAGCTCTAAGTTCGATATGTTGTTAAAAATAGATCTTGGCTTTTGACAAACTGGAATGAGATTTTATTCATAGAACCCTTAACTTTTTTAACTTCCCTCCAAAAATTCTAAACTCATTAAGCATTTCATAAGTACAAGCAAAATTGATATCCTTGTTAATGGAACCAAGACTAACTTCTTTAGTCCTAGTAGAGGAATTCGTCAAGGAGATCCTGTGTCTCCATACATATTTATCTTATGTATGGAATTTTCGTCAAGGTTTATAGAAAATAAAATTGAAACCATGCTCTGGGACCCCGTTAAATCATAAAACGGGTAACTGTATTAAATTTTTCCTAAACCTTTTTTCAGAAGAAACTGGCTTATCCATAAACTATGCAAAATCCAAGCTTATTTTTCTCAAAAAAATGACCTTCGGGCATTACTTCCTATTTTGCCAGTTTGTATAACATGAAATTGAGTTTTTAATTTGGTAAGTACCTTGGCTTTATCATATTAAACTATAAACCTAATCCCAATAATTTCCAATGTATCATTGATAAAATGCACATGAGACTATCTCATTAGAAATCAAACCTCTCAAATATAGTGGGTAGAACAACATTAGCAACCTCAACTCTTAGTTCTATACCGACTCATCTCATGCAATATACTATGCTCCCTACAAATATCTTGAACCAGATAGATAAAATCCAAAGAGATTTATATGGGGAACAACTAATTCTAGGAAAAAACTTCATCTAGTAAATCGGAAGACGCTTACTCAAGAAATATCGGAAGGAGGTTTAGGGGTTCGTACAACCTTCAAAATTTTTTTAGTAATGCTTACAAGCCTGATATAGAGACTCATTAATTATCCCCAAAATCCTTGGGCTCAACTAATTACCAGTAAATATGCTCGGAAAAAAACTTCTATTAATACTTCATTTATTTGGTCTACTTTTGTGAAAGGTTGGAATATTTGCAACCAAGGGAATTTGTGGCACCCTTGCAAACCTCTAGTATTAAAATTTGGAACTCTAGAGGGGTCTACAATATCCCTAGTCTTAGAAATAGTATTGAGGGTCCCCTTCATCGATTGGATCGTAATATCTCTTTACAAGACCTCATGAATGGTGATAACTGAAACATATAAAAAAATTTCTTTGAATTACCCAACTCTTTTATTAGTAACATTAAAGCCACTATTCCTAGCAATTTTGTTAGTAAGGATCATATGACTTGGTATCCTAACAGTAGTGGTATTTTTACTACTAAATCTTGTTACAAGCTTTTTGATGAGAACCATTCCATTAATCTGACCCAAAATCATGACTTCACTTGGATATTGGAACTTCAATGCCCTAATAAAATTAAACTTTTTGTCTGGCAATGCATGCATAATAGAACACCATATAGTTCTCTTCTTCATCATATTGGAATCAATATTGATGCCAATTGTCCCGTTTGTAAACAAGGGCCAGAAGATGCTACTCACATCTTTATTAAGTATCCTATAGCAACCCGCTTCTGGACAAATCTTATAACTATGGAACCAACCCTTAATAACTCTCACCGGATAATTTCCCTAAAGAATTCCACCTTGCAAGGCAGAAATCAACAATGCCATTGGGCAAATATTTTCCCTTTTGCTATTTGGAACCTTTTGATAAATAGGAACAATAATAATTTCAACAACCTAGACCAAGATCTTTGTGTAACTCTGGTTCTCTATCAATCATGGGAATATAATTTCGTCACGGAAAGAAATCCCCTCCAGCAATCTAAAATCAAAATAGACATTTGTTGGTCTAAGCCCCCACCACAACACAATCAAACTCAATATTGATGGTGCTTTTTTAAGGGGGAGGAGCCTTTAGAAAGAGCAACGGCGATTGGATCATGGGCTTCTATAAATCTTATTATGCAACATCTTCTTTGCTGGCAGAACTACTAGCACTGGAGCAAGGCCTTAAAATCTCCTTGGATATGATGTTCCCCATAATGGAAATTGAATTAGATTCCTCAGACATGATAAAAATGATAAATGAGGACAATGCCCTGACTAACAATATGTTACTCAACTGCAGATCATTAATGCATCTATTGAAAATACCAACGATCAAGAATAACTTTAGGGAAGGAAATGGAGCAGCACATCGACTAGCAAAGGAAGCCATCAACCATTTCAACCCAAAAAGATGTGTGTACCTTGCTCGTCCACCTATTTTTTTTTAAGCTGCATTAGATAAGGACAAGGAAGGAGTATGTTTTGGTACCACACTTTTATCTACCAATCTTTGTAATAGCTTAGTGGCTATAAATAATAGTAATGTCCGTCGGGACTATGTGGTAATTATGCAATACTTTTGTTTTAGTAATATATGCTTCTTTTTATCGTTCAAAAAAAAAGCTAAACAAAAGAATAGATATTTGTATTAGCTCAACTATTTGTGAGCATGGAATTCTTGATTGTTTCTAAAGTAATTTATCTAGTAATTTAGTTTTTATTTTTATTTTTATAGGACTTTAGGAATTTTTGTTTGTTTATTTTTTATGATTAATTGTATTTTTGCATTTTAATTGCATTGTAGTTGTATTTTAAATCGTACACAAATCACAAAAATGTATTTAATTTTATTTATTTTAGAATTTTTACTTACATAATTAGGCACATTATTATTTAATTAATGAATTTTAGAGGTCAAGTATTGATAAATTGCTAATGGTGCAAAATGAGGCTATTTGAAGGTCAGTGCAAAGTGGTTGTGTTTGAAAGAGAAGGGAGGGGGAGTTGCAGCTGTTTAAAATCAAATTGGGCCTGCTTCATTTGGCCCATTCTCGTAAAATCCCTACTCGATTCAACACCTTACCCTGTCCATTCTCATCTATAACCGAAGGCCAAACGACGTAGTTATGAGATAAAACTATGTCATTTTGGTTCAATTTGATTTTAATAAAACTAAAAACCAAAGATCAGATTTTTAATTCAATATCAACATTTTCCCTTCCTCTCTCTCTTCTTTGGGGAAGCTGAAAATCGCTCCATCGTTCCCTTTGCCACAAACCACCGCCTACCACCACTTTGCTACCCGTCGAAAATCACCCTTGCTGGATGATGATTGCCAATTAATCCCAAACCACCACTAATCAACTTCGTCTCTTCTCTATCTCGATTTGCTAAGATTGAACCTCAATCCTCACTCCTTTACCAAATCACGCCGGAAATCGAATCCGTAATCCCCCTGTCCCCTTTTGATTTTAAACCTAGCCAAAACCTTACTGACTATGGAACCTACATCAGATCGACTAATCTCACTAAGATCTTTCTATTGATGTTGGTTCTAGGCTATTTCACAGCATGACTCTGGTAAACTCATCGTTAATTGGCCAGAACCACTCATTCCCTTCTATCACTTGGTATTCTGGCTCTCAGAAGCCATGTTCACATGTAGTACTGGCTACGTTATGACATCCAAACCAATGCTCATGTGAAAATGGCTTGTGTTGGCTGAAAATTCATTAGCTCCGGTCAGACCATCAGATAAGCCTCAGGTCCTTTGCTTCTGCTTCTTCTTTCTCCTCTTTTACAGATTTTAACAGCCATTGTCGCATGTAGCATTGATTGGGTTGAATTCAAGTCCGTGCTCGTGCAGTAATGTGTAATGACCCGACCGTTTATTTTGCTTTTTAGAACCCCGTTCCTCTTAAGTCTTTCCGTATGTGCTTTTCCTATTTTATAACTTGCGGGATCAAGTGGTTTGGTTTTGGAAGGGTTCATGTTGCATTCAAAACACTTAGTTCCATAGAAGTGGCCTAAGTTTCCCAAGTTTGACTTAACTCAATGCTTTGAGTAAATGACCCCAGAAACTGAATTTGAAGGTTTCAATAGGTTCATATGGTGATTTTTGATTTGGGCGTATGTTCGGATCGAGTTTCGGCTGTGCAGGAGCGATTCGATGCTTATTGTTGGAAGTTGGTATTTTAATGATTTTAGAGTTTGCTAAGTTTGACTTGGATTGGACATTGTGGATAGCGATCTCATTGGATATTTCGAGCACAGGAATAGGTCTTGTCATATTAGACATGTGTGAAGTTTGATTCCTGTTCCGAGTTGTATAAGCATGATTCGCCACGTTCGGAGTTAGTTGAAAAAAGATAGAAATATGGAAAGTTAATTAGAATGGTTTGGGGATTCGATTCTTGCTTATAATATTATTTTATGTCTTTCGAGACCTAGGGTAGGTCTGTATTATATTTATGGACTTGTTAGTACAAATTGGGTGCCGATTGGCTCGAGGGAGTTTCGGACCACCTGGAGCATGTTCAAGTTGGTAGATTTTTACAGGTGCTGGTGTGCTTCGCAATCGCAAAGGCGGTCCTGTGATTGCAAAGAAGAAATTTGTAGGGGCAAATGTTTCTCTTCAGAACTCTAAGTAGGCCCCGCGAACGTGATAGAGGACCTGGCTCCTCTTCATGAATACGATGGTGCCTCCATGAACGCGAAGAAAGAAAAGAAGGGGCATGCAGAACTTGACCGTTACAAATGTGGCTGTGTGGTCAGCGAACGCGAAGGGTTAGGTGGTAGTGGCCTTCACGAATGCTGCCTAGTGTCCCCGAACGCGAAGTGGCAGGACTGGGCAGTGGTAGTGTTAGTCTCCGAGATCACGAGGGTAGTTCTGATCGCGATGAAGGATGCCTAGGCTGAATATATGTTTTAATCTAGGGACTTAGCTCATTTCATCTCATTCTTTCTTGGCTTGGGCATTTCGCGGGCTACTTGAAGAGCCATTTTTATCATGTATCACTATATAAGTGATTCCTACTTGATGTGAGCTAAATACATGGATTAAATTTGGATTTTAACATGAAAATCAGTATAGACTGTGGGATTTTGTTGGAAAACGTAGAATTGGTAAAAATAGAATTTGACCACGAAATCGGGAATTGGGAAAAATTATATACTCAGATTCATGATGCTATGAAGTTGGAACACGTACATACAAGGTGACGAGCTTCCGTGCGTATGCTAGATTCTTGATATGTCTGGGTAGACTTAGTTTTACATCATTCCTTAGTTGTACTACTTGAATTAAACCTTTCCTATTAAATACTTGGATTCATGACTGAAGCTTGGGACTAGAATTTATATAGTTGACCGAGCCTTGTTACTTTAATATTTGGTGGGATACTTGATTATCGGTGGAGTTATGATTTCTCTTACGTTCATATCCTTATGTTTTTCTTATCTGATTGGTAGTTTGCCGAGTACTTGAATTCGTACGTAGTACTTTATTATTCTTATGGGAATGGGTTGTTCGCCTCAACAGTCTTATGAGGTTTACTTATGTATCGGTTCATTCCTCCCTCAGTAGTATTATGAACTACACTTATGGGATTGGGTTGTTTGTAGATAGTATAATGTAATAATATTCTTATGAAATTGGGTCATTCGCCTCGGTAGGGTTATGTGTAATATCTTGACCAGTAGTCCGTGCATACATGGGTGTATATTGATAGATTTTTACAATTTCCTTTTATTTCAATTACATGTTATACATATTTATATGCGTTGCTGCTACTTGCCATGTATCTTGCTTGTCTACTGTCTTTTATGTACACTTATTATTGGACAACTAGTAAGTGTTGATGTCGACCCCTCATCACTATTTATTCGAGGTTAAACTAGATACTTACTGGGTACACATTGATTTACGTACTCATACTATACTTCTGCACTTATTGTGCATGCAATGAGACAGATAATTCTGGTGATCACACAGGTGCGTAAACGCACTTGCTAGGAGACTTAGTGGTGAGCTGCCTTCTATGTCTCAGCTCGCAGCACACAAAGTCTCCTTCCTTTATATTTGTTATATTCTATACAGTAGTTGTAGCAATTTCGTATATTTTAATAGATGCTCATGCACTTGTCACACTTGATTTTGAGGATTTTTAGCAGATATTCACGGTTTTATTTAATATTATATCATCCAAATTTATGTTTTGTTCATATTTCATAACTTGGTAAAGATGGTGTTATTTTATCATGGTTCCTAAATGTACTTCCACTTATTTATTATCATTACTTTAGTTAAAAAGTGTTATGAGTGGTCGATTGCGGTGATGATATATGGTTGGCTTGCCTAACGGCAACATTGGGATCTATCATAGCATATGGTGGAAATTTGATCGTGAGAGCTTGGTATCAAAGCACTAGGTTCACATAGGTTTCATAAGTCATAAGCAAACCTAGTAGAGTCTTGTAGATCAGTGCGGAGGCGTCTGTACTTATCTTCAAGAGGTCATGGTGTGTTAGAAAACTTCTCTTTATTCATTTCCTATCATTCTGTAGATGTTGTTATATGTATAAATCTTTCTTATTCTTTCTAGATGGTGATAACGCGTGCGGTGGTATCAACCGGTAGTGGAAGGGCTGCATCCCCGATCGTTAGAGGTGGAGGCAGAAGGGGGGGAGGGTTAGAGCTCCTGTAGGGGGTGAGGTCGTCCTAGAGTAGCCCTAGTGGCACCACCAGTGGGTCAAGTGGAGGATCCTATTATTGAGGAGCAGGATGATATACATGTTGCTGAGTAGGCCCAGACAGACCGCGCCGGGCTTCCAAGAGGTCATAAGCCGTATGTTGCAGTTTAAGGACTCTATGACTCATGTTGGACTATTTCCAACAGACCCGACCAAATCATAGGCTTGAGAGGGAGCCCAGACCCTACCTCTTATGCACCAGGGTATGTTGCTGCTATTTAGCAGACCCTAGGGGTAATACCTGCGAGCGGAGTTCAGCCGATTGCAGTGTCTAGAGCAGAGAGGATAAGAGGTGGTTGTACTTACTTACTAGGCTTCGTTCTCCTACTTTGGCACCGAGCCGTCAGATGACCCACAAGAATTCATTGACCATTGCAGAGAGAGGTTGCATAATTTGGGTTTAGTAGAGTACAATGTGGTAGACTTCAGCACTCTTCAGCTGGAGGGGAAAGCCCGTAGAAGGTGGCAATCTTATCTTCTAGGCAGGACAGCAAGTTCACCTCCCTTGAATTGGGATCATTCCACGTACCTCTTCCTAGAGAAATATATTCCATTATCCCGACAGGAGGAGTTGCAGGCTCAGTTAGAGCGACTCTAGTAGGGCCAAATGTCTGTGACCGACTTGGAGGTGAGTTTCACTAAGTTGTCTCGTCATGAAACTATACTACTTACCATGGACTCAGAAAGAGTGCGAAGGTTTATTGCGGGCTTGTACTATGGGATTCAGGTTACCATGTACCGAGAGGCAGAATTGAGGACTTCCTTCTACTAGTTTGTGAAGATAGCTTAGATGATCGAGCGTATCTGATAAGTTGGTATTTTACCAACTTATCTCTTGTTGATACTTAGGATTTTGTATGATTTTGTTGAGAAACTAAGACATTTTGGAGGTTTATTGGCATATTTCAGGTATCGAGTGATTTCGAGAAGATACGGAAGAAAACAAGTAAAAATGTGTGGAAAACTGGAAAAATTAACTGCTGCTAGTGAATGCCCTTCCCGATCACGAAGATAGGCATGTGATTTAAAAGTTACAAAAATAGTATTTAAATCCTTTCTCGAAATTCATTTGCCAAGTTTAATAAAATTCAATAATGTAACCTTATCAGGAATACAATTATTCATGGAGGAGTCATTTCTCTTTCTAAAAGATTAAGGAGGTACATTCTAGCCTTCATAGGAAATAAGTTACAAATTCAATAGCAATATCAGTCTAATATTATTGGCAGGATCACATGTACTGGAAAGTCTGTATTCATGATACGGACTCGCTCGAATTTTCGGAACGTGAAAAACAACAACGAAACTAAGAATTCGACCCCAAAACCAAATTGAATCAAACTTTGAACTTAAAGTTCTAGAATTCTCTTTCAGTACGCTGAACCGACCTATACTACTCGGAATGACACCAAATTTTGCAAGCAAGTCATAAATGACATTACGGACCTGGTCCAACTTTCAGAATTGCATTCTGACCCCGATATCAAAATTTTCACTTCCGGTCGGATTCTCAAAAACCTTCAAATTTCTATCTTTAACCAAATGACTTCAAAATAACCTACGGACATCCGAATTCACTTCTGATCGCGCTCCCAACTCCAGAATCACCATACAAAGCTATTCCCAGGCTCGAAATCCCAAACGAACATCAATAACGCTGAAATGCGCTTCAAGCCAAACTTAAGAAATTTTCTTCAAAATGCTGACTTCTACAATATGCGCCGAAACGCTCCCGGGTTATCCAAAACCTGATATGGACATACACCCAAGTCCGAAATAATCATACGAACCTAAAGGAATCCTCAAATCTTGATTCGGAGGTCGTTTATTCAAAATTCCAATCTTAGATGATTTCTCCAACTTAAGGCTTCTAAAATAAAAATTTTCTTTCCAAATTAACTCTAAACTCCCCGAAATTCAATTCTGACCACACCTACAAGTCATAATACCTGAAATGAAGCTGCTCATTTCCTCAAACTGCTGAACGACGTGCTAGAGCTCAGAACGACCGGTCGAGTCATTACAACCTTTTTAAGTGTTTGGCTTAGCATAATAAGCGATAAATCTCTTACATTTCCTAATCACCTACATATTATTCTCTGTAGAATTCGACCACCAGAAACAATGGTATCTCCAATTATAGCCCCCGAATCATAGTTGGATATATTATACTTCATGCGGACATATCCATTTACGTTTTAGTAGTGGATTTGGACGTCACTGAAATTGGTGCCGCTATCGGGAACAATTTGACGCATTTAGACTGTTTGAGATATAAGTGGTAATTCTCTTACATTGCCTAATCGCATACATATCGTTCTCTGTGGGATTCGACTCTGACTCATAGTTAGGTATATTATATTGCATGCGACCGTGCCCACTTACTCTTTAGTAGTGTATTTGGACGTCATCAAAATTAGCATCGCTGTCGGGGAATAATTTGGCGCATTTAGTTTGTTAGAGAAATAAGCAATAATTCTCTTACATTGCCTAATCGCCTACATATTATTTTCTATGGGATTCGATCTTGACTCATAGTTGGGTATATTATATTGCATGCGACCATGTCATTTTACTTTTCAGTAGTGTATTTGGACGTTATCAAAATTGGAGCCGTTGTTGGGGAACAATTTGGCGCATTTAGGTTATTTGAGAAATAAGCATACGTGCTTTGGTCCAAACTTGTGAATATTTGTGTAATTATTTTTCTTATCTTTGTTTATTTTCTTGTTTGTCTTCTTATTTGTTTTCTGTATATTTTCTTAGTTTTTGAAAAATGGCATCACATAAAGAAAATTGGCCGGATGGTAGTTATTCATACTTTGATGACCTTTGTCCTTATTGTAGAGGACCACACTCACGGAAAAATTATTTAAATTCTCCCGGGGGAGGATTATGCGTACAATCTCAAACCCATGAGTGGAGTATATGTGATAGGTGTGATGGTCAAAATGGCCATTGAGCTAATTGTTCTTATTTGTCCTTCTTTTTCTTGAACCCCGACTATGATGATTCTATTTTTTGTGATGACAATTATAAGGGTATGGAAGTGGAAGAAATTGAGCATAGTTAAAACGGAGAGTTCAAGCTCATGATGGAATGCCTACTTGAAGGAGGAAACAAAGAGCAAAACGCCTTGGAGGAGCTTTTGAAAACTAGTCTCCAAAATCATTTGGCGCTTGAAAGGTTGAACTCATAAATGAGAGATATGCTTGAAGGTTTAGAGTCCAAAATCCTCAGAAGTGAATCATAGCCAAGAACCTTTCTTAGAGGTTGAAGCCGAAAATCCTTCTTTGGTACTTGATCAAAATGTAGAAGAATTCTCAAAAGCTCAAAATGAGAGGCTAATGCTCATGTTGGAGGCCATTCTTGAACATGAGGAGAAGCAAAATTTGGCACTCAAGTACTTGAAACAAGTATTAAACTGGAATGATGAGACTATCCACACCTAGGAAGATCAAATGACATCATTGGTTGAGGCTCATAATGCCCACCAACTTGAGAGTGCGGAAAGATGTCAAGAAGAGTCCAACTTTGAGGAAGAAAGTGAGACTCATTTTCAGGATTCAAGAATTTGAACATCAACCAACCGACTCCATGCTTGTTGGTGATGGAAAGAAAAAATGGAATTAGAGTCAATGAGTGTAATTGAAAAAATGATTGAGATTGACTCTAGCTTGGGGAAAAAGAGGATGTCAAAATCTAGTAAAAGTTGCAAGTTAGGAGTTTGATATCTCATTCCAGGCACTTTCAAGTTTGGACTTGTATGATGATATGGGAATTGAGCCATGTGCATCCATGTGGGAGTGCAAATAAGAAAGACAAGAGTCATACATCTTGCAACTTGAGAATCCAGGAATGCAAAATGACATTCCTTAAAAGAGATCCAAGAAATGCAAAACGAAGAAATTAAAGTTTGGCTTTTTCATCTACATACCACCCCCTCCGCTCGTGGTCACAATCTTGATTCCAAGTTAGGTTCCCAATTCATATCTTCCAAGTAGAGAGAAAAGTGGTAAAGTTGATTCGCATCGTGCCACGACGTTAAATGTTGCGCTTTGTGGGAGGCAACCCATAGTTTTTAATATTTTAGTAATTTTTGAAATTTTATATTTTAGGAATAGCTTAGTATATTAGTTTTGACAATCTGTAAAGTTTCAAAAAAATTTGAGTTGATTTGAGCAGGTCGAGTGCCCGGGCAGCCGTAAACTGAGTAGCTGAACAAAATTGCAGAAAACTACAGAAATTCATGATTTTGGATGAGTTTCAGAACATTTTGAAGTTGGATGGCAGTTTTGTTATGGTGTTTTTCACCTTTGAGATTTGATCTGCTAGCGCGAATCCACTGAAGCGGATTTTTACACCCCATAGTTTCGTACGTGAGAGTACGTCATAAGTCAATTGTAAGCTCTGAAATGAGATCATCTTTGAAAGTACATAAAGTAAGTTAATCATGTTAACTTGGAGGTTACAAATATTTAGATCATGGACTGTAAGTACCAAGAGGGCTGGAAGGTTCAGAAGCTAAACCAGTTGAAGATTATAAGTTTCGTCGAAGGTCGACAAGTTAGGAATGTATATATACTTTTGGGGTGAGACTAGGGTTTTCAAAATGATAATTAGGTTATGTTATGAGTTATTTTTGTCTTATTAAAGTCGTGGGTTATGTTTTGAAGTCAAGCAAGTTGTGGAACAAAAGTTGGCAAAGATCATCAGAAGTTACATTCATAAATTTGCTGAAGATTAGGTCAAATATAGCTGAGCATTTCTCCCAATATACTTGGAATTACGGGATGATCCATATATAAAACCGATTGTCTATGAGTCTAGTTTCTAACTCATTAAATCGTTCGTCGACATGACATTGAAATAGAGAGATATGTGCAGGTTCGGGAGACTGCGCAGACTGCATAGGTGACAAGTAGGTGTATCACTGAAGCTTTTTGAGAAATACATTTCATGTGTTATATAAGGTCTTTTTGGGAAATAATATATACCAAATTAAATTTCTTGGAATTTAGTTTCTAACGCTCTTAACCGTTCGTTCGTACGACATTCGAATAAAAAGATATAAGCGTTGGAAGATGGGCCAGTGTTAGGGTGCCAAGCTAGCACCTCTTTGACTTTTCAAAAGTTTATATATATAGGGTTTCAAATCGTCTTTCTCTTCATTTTTCATAGAACACGACTAGAGAATCCCCATGAACTTACACTTAGGCTCTCTACAAAAGTTTCAAAGAAGATTAACATCCCGGGTAGAAAATAAAAAAAGTGATAACATTATAACAGTCCCTACGACGTAAGTATCGCTATATCGCCTCTCTTTTTCTTTGTAGTTTGAGTTGGAAGGTACTTCGTAGGTAACAAAACTCCTAATTTATGTATTTAAGCTTTTAAATATTAAGGAAGGTTGATAAATTCATTTTCCAATAGTTAGAACTCACAGGACGGTGATCGGAAGTCGTGAGTTCGATTTGTTTCACTTTTACTAGATTGTTTTGTAGTCCACTCGTGTTGGCCTCTTGTGCTGATGCTTTATGGATTTTTGAGGAGAAAAGGTATGGATAAACACCACATAATTATGTAATAGTGGGCTGGTCATTCGTCGTTACATTTTTAGGTTGTTTGACACTACTTTGGTGGTTGTTTTATGTATTAAGTGATTAGGGCTGTTTTATGGTATATTGTGATGGAGATAAGGTTGGAAAATGATGCATACATGTTGTTATTGTTGTGTTCTTATTGTTGTTGGTATATGGTATTGGAGGAGGGCCTTGTTACAAGGGAGATTCTTCTCAAATTTACGTAAACGAGCTACTAGTTTAAGTTACGGATTTAGCCTTTAATCAACACTCATTTTGAATCTCCTTATGTTGTAGTAGATTGAGTTGAGTTGTTTGAAGAATTATTTGGAAGGTATTAAGGACTCAACGGAGTTAAGGTATGTTAAGGCTAAACATTTTCTTCATTTGGCATGATCCAGTGACTACATGTGTTTGATAACGAGACATAAAGTGTCACGACCCCAAATCCTAAACTGGCCGTGATGGCGCCTATCGTGGAACTAGGCTAGCCAACCATTTCAGACTATCAACATATTTCATGATTTCCCAAAATTAGCAGATTTTAAAATAGCAGAATGAGATGAACAAATTATACACTTCCGCAAAACCTAGAGTCAACTGTCATGAGCATCTAAGACTAAAAAATACAATGTACAACATAGTGGTTAGCTACAACAAAAGTCTAAGGTACAAAAGACCAAAACAAACTATGATCTGAGGGAAGGAAAGAAGGTGAGATGGGGATGCTGAGCAGCTACCTCAATCCTTGAACAACTCCAAGCTCGTCCGGAAATCAACTAGCGAGATGGTCCGGTACCTGGATCTGCACACAGAGGTGCGGGGAGTAACGTGAGTACGCCAACTCAATAAGTAATCAATGTAACTAAAAACTTGAGTGTAGTGACGAGCATTTAAATCATGTAAATCCATATAATAATAGTGGAAATGAATAAATCAAGTCAGAAATCTACCGTTCCGAATATTTCATAAAACTCCAGTTTCCATTTAAAAATCTCATAGGAAACTTTTATCCAACATTTAATATCAGAGGCTTATTGTAAAGAAGAGTGAAAACAACATTTTCGTAAAATATAAGCCCCTCGGGCACAATATCACTCACAATAAGGTTTATCGGGCAAGCCTCTCAGTCACTCGTGACTCCACTATCAGTATCTCATGCTCTCACTTAACACTCGTACTCAACAAGTACCATGAACACACATAACTGCTGCGACGGCAACCCGCTTCACTACACACACATATATATATATATTTATACTGCTGCGGCGTGCAGTCCGATCCATATATATAACATATATTGTTGCAGCGTGCAGCCCGATCCATATAATAGTCGACTGCGCTCACTGGGGGTGTACAGACTACTGGAGGGGCTCCTTCAGCCCAAGCGCTATATCTGCTGGTGCAGCACGATCCAATAGGTATATTGCTGCGACGTGCAACCCGATCCAATAGGTATATTGTTGCGGCATGCAGCCCGATCCAATAGGTATATTGTTGCGGCGTGCAACCCGATCTGTATATATATAATCTATATTGCTGCGGCGTGAAGCCCGACCCACATATAATATATATAACATACACATTGCTACGGTGTGCAGCCCGTCCCATAACTATCCTGACATACTCGGCTCTCGACCTGAATGAGTCACCCTCACAAGCCACTTGGGAAATTTATCTCAACTTATGGGACACCACCCAAAATACTTTTCAGAGTTTTCAAAGCAGTGTGATAACAATAAAAATAACAACAAGTAGGAAACAGTGACTAAGTTCACAATTTACTAACATGATAGTGGTAGAATAGTGTAAAAGTACCCCTGAGGGTCTAAACAGGTCGGCACAAGGCCCCACACATGGCTCACATCCCATAACAAGTATAAACATTTAAAAGACAGGATGTCGTAAGGTTTCAAATCGAATACGCGGCTTAATAGTCGCTACGGGATGGACCAAGTTACAATCCCTATCAGTGTACGCCCCCACGCTCATCACCTAGCGTGTGCGTCACCTCATTTATCAACACAATATCAATAACGGGGTGTCATACCCTCAGGTTTAGAGTTACATTCGTTACTTACCTCAAGGCAGCCCAGAAGCTACTCCGCGACGCGCTTGCCCCTCAAATTGGCTCCCAAATGCTTCGAATCTAACCAAAATCAGATTAACATCATCAATATACGCTAAGGGAACAAAACCCAATCGAAAGATACAAATTTTAGCACAATTCTCGAAATTCGGCCAAACCCGAGCCCCAGGCCCACGTCTCGGAATTCGATAAAAATCACAAAACTAGAAGCTTCATTCCCTTACGAGTCTACCCATACCAAATTTACCAAAATCCGACCTCAATTGCCCACTCAAAACACCAAAAGAATTTTTAAAACATTCTTTCCATTTTTCCTACTTCAATTCCTCAAATTGCATGGTGGAAATCAAGACAAATTCATGAAATTGAACAAAAAATGATTGACGAACACTTACCACAAGAACCCCACTGAAAAGCTCGTCCAAAATCTCCTTCCCCCGAGCTCTCTAATGAAAATATTGAGTTATGGCCAAGAATCCCCGAATTTAGAACTTAAAAACTGTTCTGCCCAGGCCTCTTTCTTCACTGTGATCGCGGAAACTCCCACGCGATCGCGAAGAACAATTCTGCTGCCCCATCAAATTAGAATACCGATCGCAGATATTCACACGCGATCGCGATTCAACCGAACATAAACCCACGCGATCATGAACCACTATACGCGATCGCGAAGAACAACGACTCAGCCTCCACGCGCCCCTTCAACTCTACGCGATCGCGACCTCCACCACACGATCGCATATAACAAGAATCCTTCCATCCCCAGCTAGGCTTACGCGATCGTGAATATCCTCCCGCGATCGCGTAGAAGGAAAGCAAAAAGTCACACCAGCATTGATCTGTTAGCCACCCGAAACACACCCGAGGCCCTTGGGACCTCAACCAAACATACCAAAATATCCCATAACATCATTCAAACTTATTCGAGCCTTCGAAACACCAAAAACAACGCAAAAACACCAAAATCACATCAAATTCAAACTTATGAACTTTGAAACTTCTAAATTTCGCCAATGATGCTGAAACCAACCAAAACACATCCAATTGACCTGAAATTCTGCACACATTTCCAAAATGACACTACGAACCTGCTCCTACTTCTGGAATCCCATTCCAACCCCGATAGCCTATTTTTCCACCGCCGACCGGAAATCGCCAAAATCTTATTTTCACCAATTCAAGCCTAATTCTACACTGGACATCAAAACTTCATTCCGAGCACACTCCTAAGTCCCAAATCACCTAACAAAGCTATCCGAGATATAAAATCTGCATTCCGAGGTCGTTTACCAACAAATCAACTCTCAGTTTGACTTTTCAACTATTAGGCTACTTTAAGAGACTAAGTGTCTCAATTCTCACCACGACTACTCCGAACCCAAACCATCCGACCTAACACGACATAAACATGCTAAGGAATATATGATAAAGCAGAAATGGGGGAAATGGGGCTAATCTCACGAAGCGACCGGCCGGGTCGTTACATTCTCCCCCTCTTAAACAAACGTTCGTCCTCGAACGGGTCTAGAAACATACCTGGAGTCTTGAATAAGTGAGGATATATGTCCTGCATCTCTCGCTCGATCTCCCAGGTGGCATCCTCTACCGGCTGTCGTCTCCACTGAACCTTCACTGACGCTATATCCTTAGACCTCAGCTTTCTGACCTGACGACCCAAAATAGACACTGGCTCTACCTCATATGACACATCACCCTCGAGTTGAACCGTGTTGAAGTCTGAAACATGAGACGGGTCACCAACATACTTCCGGATCATCGAAACATGGAACACCGGATGAATACTCGATAAACTGGGAGGCATAGCAAGTCTATAAGCCACCTCCCCAACCCTCTAAAGCACCTCAAAAGGCCCAATAAACCGGGGACTCAACTTTCCCCTCTTCCCGAATCTCATAACACCCTTCATGGGTGACACCTTCAGCAGTATCTTCTCCCCAACCATGAAAGACACATCTCGGACCTTCCGGCCCGCATAACTCTTCTGACACCTTGCGAAGCCACTCATGAATCAATTTCACCTTACCCAACGCATCTTGAACCAGGTCTGTGCCCAATACACTAGCCTCGCTCGGCTCAAACCAACCAACCGGAGATCTGCACCTCCTGCCATATAAGGTCTGATACGGAGCCATCTGGATACTCGAATGAAAACTATTATTATATGCAAAATCCGCGAGTGGTAGCAACTTGTCCCATGAACCCCCAAAATCAATGACACATGCACGCAACATATGCTCCAAAATCTGAATCGTACACTCCGACTGCCCGTCGGTCTGAGGATGAAATGTCGTGCTCAAATTGAACTGAGTACCCAACTCTCTCTGCACGGCTCTCCAAAACTGAGATATGAACTGAGTACCTCTGTCAGAAATGATAGAAACTGGGACCTCATGCAATCAGACAATCTCCCTGATATAAATCTCAGCTAACCGCTCCGAAGAATAAGTAGTACCAAAAGGAATGAAGTGCGCGGACTTGGTCAGCCGATCCACAATAACCCATATAGCATCAAACCTCCTCGAAGTCCGTGGGAGTCCAACTACGAAGTCCATGGTGATTCGCTCCCACTTCCACTCTGGAATATCAACTCTCTGAAGCAGTCCACCCAGCCTCTGGTGCTCATACTTGACCTGCTGACAGTTGAGACACCGAGCCACAAACTCAACAATATCTCTCTTCATCTGCCTCCACCAATAATGTTGTCTTAGATCCTGATACATCTTCGCGGCACCTGGATGGATGGAATACCGCGACTATGGGCCTCATCTAGAATCAAATCTCGAATCCCATCCACATTGGGCAGACAAATCCGGCCCTGCATCCTCATGACCCCATCATCACCAATAACCACATCCCTGGCATCACTGCTACGGACCCTGTCCTGAAGAACAAGCAAATGTGGATCATCATACTGGCGTGCTCTAATCGGATCATAAAGAGAAGACCTGGAGGCTACACAAGCCAATACCCGCGGAGGCTCTGATAGATCCAATCTCACCAACTGACCTGCTAATGCCTGAATATCAAGTGCTAAAGGTCGCTCCACTACTGGAAGGTAGGCTAAACTCTCCAAACTCTCCGCTCTGTGACTCAGGGCATCGGCCACTATATTGGCCTTCCCCGGATGATATAAGATGGTGATGTCATAATCCTTGAGAAGCTCTAACCACCTCCTTTGATGCAAATTTAGACCTTTCTGCTTAAGCAGATGCTACGAACTACGGTGATCAGTGAAAATCTCACAATGCACTCCATATAATAATGATGCCAAATCTTCAAGGCGTGAACAATAGCTGCTAGCTCAAGATCGTGCACTGGATACTTCTTCTCGTGCACCTTCAATTGTATGGACGCGTAGGCAATCACCCTACTGTCCTCCATCAAAATCGATCCAAGGCCAACTCTCGAGGCATCATAGTAAACTGTATAAGAACCTGAACCCGTAGGCAAAACCAACACCGGAGTTGTAGTCAAAGCTGTCTTGAGCTTCTGAAAGCTCTCCTCACACTCCTCAGTCCACCTGAACTGAGCACCCTTTTAGGTTAGTCTAGTCATAGGTGCTGCAATAGATGAGAATCCCTCTACAAAACGGCAATAGTAACCTTCCAAACCAAGGAAACTACAAATCTCGGTAGCTGATGACGGTCTAGGCCAACTTTGCACCGCCTCTATCTTCTTCAGATCAACCTGAATACCCTCACTGGACACCATGTGCTCGAAGAAAGCTACTGAATCAATACATAACTCACACTTCAAAATTTTTGCATATAATCTCTTTTCCCTCAAAGTCTGAAGCACAACTCTCAAATGCTGCTCATGATCCTCCCGAGATTGGGAATACACCAAGATATCGTCAATAAACAAGATGACGAAGGAGTCAAGATAAGGTCGGAACACACTGTGCATCAAGTGCATAAAGGTCGTTGGGGGCATTGGTCAGCCCTAACAACATAACCAGAAACTCATAATGACCATATCTAGTCTTGAAGGCAGTCTTCGGGATGTCGGGCCCCTGAATCTTCAACTATTGATAGCCAGAAAAGTCAATCTTGGAAAATACCCTGGCACCCTGCAACTGATCAAACAAGTCATCTATACGAGGCAAGGGGTACCGGTTCTTCACCGTAACCTTGTTCAGCTGCCGATAATCAATACACATACACATAGAGCCATCCTTCTTCTTCACAAACAACATCGGCGCACCCCAAGGTAACACACTAGGACGAATGAACCCCTTATCTAGGCGTTCCTGAAGCTGCTCCTTTAATTCCTTCAACTCCGCTAGTGCCATACGATAAGGTGGAAAGAAATAGGCTGAGTGCTTGGCACCAGGTCAATACCAAAATCAATGTCCCTATTAGGTGGCATGCCTGGCAGGTCTGCAGGAAACACATCCGGAAAGTCACGGACCACTGGAATTGAATCAATAGCGGGAGTCTCACCACTGACATCCCTCACAAAAGACAGATATGATAAACACCCCTTCTCAACCATACGCTGAGCCTTCAAGTAGGAAATCACCCTGCTAGGCACATAATCAAAAGAACCTCTCCACTCAATCCTCGGACGCCCGGGCATAGCTAAGGCCACGATCTTAGTGTGACAATCAAGAACGGCATGACACAGAGATAACCAGTCCATGACCAATATCACATCAAAATCGACCATGCTGAGTAACAGTAGGTCCACTCGGGTCTCCAGACCCTCAATAGATATCACACACGATCGGTACACATGGTCCACAACAACAGTATCGCCCACCAGAGTCGACACATGAACAGATGTAACTAAAGACTCACGGGGCATGTCTTGAAAATGGGAAAAACATGAAGAAATATAGGAATATGTAGAACCAGGGTCAAATAAAGCCAAAGCATCTTGGCAACAGACTGAGACAATACCTGCGACCACTGCATCGGAGGCCATAGCATCTGGCCTGGCTGGAAAGGCATACATACGGGCCTGACCTCCACCTGATTGACCTGAAAATTTGCACACACGTCCAAAATGACACTACGAACTTTCTCCAACTATCAGAATTCCATTTCGACCCCGATAGCTAACTTTCCACTGTCGACCGAAAATCGTCAAAAACTCAACTTCGCCAATTCAAGCCTAATTCTACACCGGACATCAAAACCACATTCTAAACACACTCCTAAGTCCCAAATCACCTAACGAAGCTATCCGATCCATAAAATCTACATTCCGAGGTTGTTTACCAATAAGTCAACTCCCAGTTGACTTTTCCAAATATTAAGCCAATTTAAGAGACTAAGTGTCTCAGTTCTCACCACGACCACTCCGAACCCGAACCAACCGACCCAACACAACATAAATAGGCTAAGAAACATATGATAAAGCATAAATAGGGAAAATGGCTCAAATTCTCGGAACGACCGACTGGGTCATTATAGAGCGCCTATGAGCGAGCCTACTACGGTAGAGGAGTTACACATACCGAGCCTTATAAGGTCGGACAACTATTTTACTTACTATATTGAGACAGATGATTCAATATCAACAGGTAAGCATATCTTCAATTATATTTGACTCATATTTCCTTTCAATTATTATATATTAGTTCAGTTTCAGCTTTCAGTTATTTTGTTGCCTTACATTCTCGATACATTATTTTGTATTGACATCCCTTTTGCTGGGGATGCTGTATATCACGCCTGCATATCCTGATAGACAGTTGGATAGACCTTTCCAGTAGACAAAGTCAAACATTAGCTTGGTTGGTAAGCTCCACTTCCTCGGAGTTACCATTTATATACCTTGGAGTCCATTTTATATGTACAGGTTTGATGGGTAGGTTGAGGCCCTATCCGACCATGCTATAGTTGAGTTATCCCTAGAGGCTTGTAGACGAGTCCTGAATATTTCTTTATATCAGCATTGTGGCTTTACCAACCATATGTAGATTTTTAGTTTGGTATTGCTGATTGTAGATGTTATTTTCAGATGATTCATAATATGGCCTCATCAGCCTAGTCGAGGGGTACCCCTCCATAGTTCACAATTACGGAGTGGTACGCTCAGACCGAGTATGGAATCGGGTGCCGACCGCGCCTATTTAGGTTTGGGGCATGACACAGATGTGAAGTTGCAGAAGCGTGTACGACTAGGATCATGGGAGTCCGCAGATACATGGGTCCTTCCATAGATGCACATGTGCAGGTGCGCTACTTAGTCCGCAGAAATGGATATGCAGAAGCTGATTGTTGTCCACAGAAGCAAAAGGTCAGTGAAATAAGTGGTTTTCGTATCTGCGAGGGTTCTTACACAAAATGTAGTGTTGCTTAATCGACAGTTGGGACGCAGAAGCGATAATCGCTGGCAGAGCATTTTCAATCGAGGGTTTGACATTATTTATCGTATTTTGACATTGAGAGCTCGGATTAGAGCAATTTTTAGGCAATTTTTACCCACTTGGATTGTGTAAATATTCTTAACTTGATTTTGGCTTTTGGTTGATGAAATGTAAAAGAGAAATTGGGGGTTTTGTAAGAAATTTTTGAGAATGAATAATTGAGATTTGAACCCTGATTTGCAGTTGGATTTGGATTAAACTTGTATGTTTGGACTCGTTTTAGAATGGGTGATCGAAATTTGTGACTTTGTCGGGTCAAATTATTCAGTCCCTAACTCATGTTTAGTTTATCTTGTTCACCAGCCCATACTGATTTCTACTACTCTAGGGTCTATCTTTTTCTTCTAGTAATTATGTTAGAGTCACGAACTTGAGGATATGACTTTATGGCCCATACTCTTTTGTTGTCTCAAGGCCTGTCACCTCTCGTATTTCTCTTGTCTATAGAGTCTGTAATACTATATTTGTTTTTTTTATCTACTGTCGTCATCCATGTACCGCATTTTACTCATAATGCTTCAAACTCTCTTCTTATTTTCCTGCTAACATTTCTGTCTATCACTTTATTCTGAAAACTTCAACAAGATATTCTTTTGCTTTTAGCTCCCCTTGATCCATCTGCTGGCTCTTAGGTTTGCCTAACCTTCTCCCTCTACTAGGGATGGGAGCCACACTTAAGGTAAATATTTATCCCTGCTAGGATTCCACTACCTATCTTCTGAAATTTCTGATCATTCTAGTATTCATATCTAGCTATACTATTCTAAAGCACACCATCTGGGTGTCTCACAAGGAGATCTATTAGAACATTTGCAATGTCCATTGGAAACGTTAACTAACACAAACAATCCATCCACCATTTTGGGTCACTCTAACCCCAGTCGGATCCTGATATTCGTCCTTCTCTTAACTATTTCTGTTAGCCCCCATAGGACATAACTAAGATGGGTGTGGCCATTTGTACATATATCTGTTACAATTGAAGGTAACTCAAAATGCTTGTATTCCTCTTCTTGAATTGTAAATAGTATTAATCTTCATTAACTGGGTACCTCGTACCCTTCTTCACCTTGCTTCTTTTACTTGTTGAAACTTGTATCTATCTTCTGAATTTCTCATTGCCTTTTACCAAAAGGGTGGATAGATATTCTTTCCGTAAGGCTCCTTATCAAAATGCTTACACGTCTTAGTACACACATGATCTACTGGAGACCTTACCTTTACTCATCATAAGCATCATGAAAAATCTAGTACCTCTGACTCAACTCTTCCATAGCCATATTGAATCTCTTACCAACTGTCCTTCTGGATGTAGGAATCATCGTATTATGAATAAGATAGAGTTTAGGAAATCGAGTTCTTACAACTGAGCTCTACCACATGATCTAGAGTAAGAAGAAAGAGTGACAGTCCTAAATGCCCTGTAGCCTCATGCTTATAAGTGTGGTGCACAACACACCCATAAACAAGACTCTACTAGACACAGCTTGTAGACATCCCTAGGACAGAACCTGGCTCTGATACCACTTTTGTCACGACCCAAACCGATGGGCCGCGACGGGCACCCGGTTACTTACTCAACCGAGTACCAACGTAATGTATCTTTCTTATTACATCATCATAGATAAGTGGGACAGAAGGTGCGTCATGATACAACTAGAGTAAACATGAGGGAATACCCGACATAGAATGATCCAACCTGATATAAAAACTTATACCTGTGACATACGGGCCTATAAGGTCAATGTGATCCATTATATACTTTAAATATAGGCCGATAAGGCCATACAAATATCCTTATACATGACATATGTCTACAAGACTCTAAGAGTACATACTTATCATAAAGGTCGGGACAGGTAATAGTTTCTAAGACTCCAGAAACTGTAAAGAGACCTAGACCTTTACCAGTTCCCTCAGAGTTATCGATAGAGACAGTAAGTAAAAGAGGCACAGGATTTTTACGTGGAAAAATCCCAACTCAAGGGGACAAAAACCACGACCTACACTAGTAGGATTTCAACTTCACTAACTTGTAACCTCAACTATTACAAGCCACTTTGTAATGACTCTCTTACAAAGACTTTGACACGCTAACTTGTAATACACTTATTACAAGCCACTTTGTTACTCACTAGTTACAAAGACTTTAACATATGACTACACTAGTCACAACACAAACACTAATGGTTTATGGTTTTAAGATTCCTAAAATAAGGCTTCTAAGAAAGCAAATAAGATACAATGGAAAGAAAAATACAAGATTACAACCCAACTAAGGACACCTAACAACATGTAGTGAAACTGGTCTGTCTTAGTGGAGTTGTCTTCTTGTTCTTGACACACTTGAGTCTTCAATGCAAGAGCAACACTTCAATGCTTGAGACAATGTTTAGTAAATGCTCAAGTGAATATCTTGTTTCTATTCAAACAAGATATTATATCCCTAGGACATCCCAAGAAGGATGCCCTTGCTTAGTTGGTACAATCTTCAACCAATGGGAAGTGATTGATTTCTAGGACTCCATAGACTGTAAAGAGACCTGGTCCTTTACCAGCTCCATCATAGTTATCAATAGAGACAGTAAGTAAAAGAGGCACAAGATTTTACATGGAAAAATCCTAACCCAAGGGGACAAAAACCACGACCTACACTGGTAGGATTTCAACTTCACTAACTTGTAACCTCGACTATTACAAGCCACTTTGTAATGACTCTCTTACAAATACTTTGACACACTAACTTGTAATACACTTATTACAATCCACTTTGTTACTCACTAGTTACAAAGACTTTAACATATGACTACACTAGTCACAACACAAACACTGATGGTTTATGGTTTTAAGATTCATAAAACAAGGCTTCTAAGAAAGCAAATATGATACAATGGAAAGCAAAATACATGATTACAACCCAACTAAGGACACCTAACAACATGTAGTGAAATTGGTCCGTCTTAGTGGAGTTGTCTTCTTGTTCTTGACACACCTGAGTCTTCAATGCAAGAGCAACACTTCAATGCTTGAGACAATGTTTAGTAAATGCTCAAGTGAATATCTTGTTTCTCTTCAAACAAGATATTATATCCCTAGGACATCCCAAGAAGGATGCCCTTGCTTAGTTGGTACAATCTTCAACTAATGGGAAGTGACTGCTTTCTAGGACTCCATAGACTGTAAAGAGACCTGGTCCTTTACCAGTTCCCTCATAGTTATCGATAGAGACAGTAAGTAAAAGAGGCACATGATTTTTACGTGGAAATATCCCAACCCAAGGGGACAAAAACCACGACCTACACTGGTAGGATTTCAACTTCACTAACTTGTAACCTCAACTATTACAAGCCACTTTATAATGACTCTCTTACAAATACTTTGACACACTATCTTGTAATACACTTATTACAAGCCACTTTGTTACTCACTAGTTACAAAGACTTTAACTTATGACTACAATAGTCATAACACAAACACTGATGGTTTATGGTTTTAAGATTCCTAAAACAAGGCTTCTAAGAAAGCAAATAGGATGCAATGGAAAGAAAAATACAAGATTACAACTCAACTAAGGACACCTACCAAAATGTAGTGAAACTGGTCCGTCTTAGTGGAGTTGTCTTCTTGTTCTTGACACACTTGAGTCTTCAATGCAAGAGCAACACTTCAATTCTTGAGAGAATGTTTAGTAAATGCTCAAGTGAATATCTTGTTTGTCTTCAAACAAGATATTATATCCCTAGGAAATCCCAAGAAGGATTCCCATGCTTAGTTGGTACAATCTTCAACTAATGGGAAGCGACTGCTTCACTGTTACTGCACTGTAGCGTGTACAGTTACAGGCAGTCACTTTTCTGTCGCAGCTTTCCAACTGTAGAGTTGACCTGTATTTCCGTCAGTGAAAATGTTAAGGGATCAGGTCCCTAAACTGCTCCCTTTGAGTTCAAATGTACGTTGCCCAGATTTCTTGAGTTCATGCTGACTGGTTGTGCTGGTTACACATCAGGTCCTTTATCTGGTTCTTTACATAAAAGTTTGTTAGATCATCAAAATAGAAAACTAACCATCAATTTCCCTTTTTTTGATGATGACAAACTTTTATAATTGATGAACAGTTATATACTCCGCGGGAGAGTCTTTCTCCAATAAGAATAAAGAAAGTTTTTGGGCAAGACAAGAAAGGAACTCGCCCTTCGATTAACATATTCTTTTTTTTGAGAGAGGGGAACCCTTACTTAAGAACAGAGAGTGGCCGAGTAACTTAACCAAATACAAGACCAGGACCCCATATTGTTCCTCATGTCCGTGTGCTTCCCTCTTAAGCCCTGCCATCAATTACCTTATTTATCTTCCCCCTTTTGGCATCATAAAAAGGCACAATCAGACAAAAAGCATAAAAAAGTCTAACAAAGCTAACTCATGCCCCATGTGTGCAAACAACATGATAGAAAACAGAAGGAAAAGGCAAGTAGGCATTATGCAGAACATTTAGAAGTTGATTCATTCATACCAAAAGAGTTGTTAAATACAGAGAAGTCTTTGCTTGGATAGCAAAGACTTAATTTGGACTTTTCTAAAACGGGAGCAGCTAGGTGGGATCCAATTACCAAACACAAAAAAAAAAGTACTACCAACCACAAACATCATCAAAAATAGACAAAGACTGAACATTGACGGAATCCTAGGGGACACTAGAAGAGGAACGCTTGGAGGAGGAGGCAGCTAGAGTCTTGAGAACCAAATCCATGCGGGCATTTGCAGACAGTTGTTCCTCCAGAAGTTTCTCCCGCAGGTTCTCAACCTGCTGCCTAAGCTCAGTGTTCTCTTTGGTCAAGCGGGCAACATCCTCATTTGAAGGATTAATAGCACCAGGTCCCCCAGAGGCTTGACTCAACTGAGTCTCCAAAATAGCAATCTGAGCCTTCAACTTCCTGATCATCTCATTTGCATCATTCAACGCATTGATCAATTGGGATATTGTAGAAGTGCTAACCCCAAGTTTCTGAAAACATTCACATTCCTCTAAGGTCGTCTTGGAGAAGGTCTTCTTGCGGCTCCCTACTTGGGGGTTTTCGACAGGCAGTTTGTAGAACGCAAATACCCGAGTAAGTAGGAAACCGTACGGGAGCCCATGATTACCATCCTTGACATTCACCACTTTCCTTATGTGTTCAATCATAAGAGTATGCAAGTTTATAGGGGTGAATGAATCAAGGTCCTCCATCAATGTCGAATCAGCCTTGGAGTTAATCGATCTCCTTTCACCACAGGGGAGAAGTACCTTATTTACCAGTTCAAACAGAAGCTGGTAAACAGGGAGCATAGCTTTCTTGTGGACTCATTCCCCCTGCTGAATTGTGCCCGCCTTAATAATGGCTCATCGAAAGTCTCCCTCACAAACAGTAGCATCAGTTTTCACAGAAGACAGTCCCTTAGATGGAACTTGAAGAACTATTCCCAGAGCAGCGTCATCAAAAACAATGTCAACTCCTTTCACCAGAACACAAATATGATCCCCAGCAGTTGTGAATAGGGATGCATAAAATTCGTCCACCGCATCCTCATACACTTTGGGCACACTCACATTGAAGAGATGGCCCTACTTCTGAAACTCAACCATGGCTACAATTTGGATCATTCCATCCATTTCACAAATCTCTGGATCAAACATCCAACCCCATAGCACCCTCTGACTCCTCACATTCTCTTGCCACTGGCCACTGTCACTTGGTATTGTTTGCATTGAACCTGGTCCCCCAACAGTTTCCATTTCCCTTTTTCTTTTTCCTGACTTTTTCACGGACTTTCCCTTTGAACATTCTACAGCCACAGATTCTTTGACACTAGCTTCACCAACTTCAGCTCGCTTGAGCTTTCCACTGCTTTTCACAAGCGACACACGTTGTTTCCTTTGCCCTTCATCCACAACTCCACCCACAGACTTTTTAGAGTGAGATTTTCTTGTTACCAAGGAACTTGGTTCCTCTTCTGCATCCTCTTCCATCTCAACTAGAGGAATATCGTCATCCACCACCATCTTCCCTTCCTTCATCAGTCTCTTCTTTTTTTTTTTTACTGATTTTCTTGCTCTTTTCCAGAGCAGAGTCAAAGGCCTCCTTCTTTTGCAACCGTGTGGATGGTCTCTTGGCATATTATTCAGGAGTAAGAACTTTCTAGAGAAGCTTAAAGCGAGCACTCAAGACCATCTCGTCCTCATCATCCTCGTTAGTAGGCTCGGAGAGGGGAGGAACGGACTCTAGAGGAGGAGTATAGAAGATAGGTTCCTGGTTGGTTTCTAGATAGGAGAACCAGGTTCCTCACCAGACATCTCTTTGACAGACTCATGACAGCGAATTCAAATAAGACCAGGGTCCCTTCTTCTCCTAGGAATGAAGGTTCTTCCCCCTGAGGTTCAGGAAGGGAAAGAAGCTCCTTCAGAGTGAAGATTCTCAAAAGCAATGGCCATAATGTTCTCAGCCACTTCTTTTTCAGGATATTCCAAGGGAGCCGTAGAGTCAAGGAGAGAGGAGTTAAGATACTGGTAAGGGTCATCCTCAAAGGATTCAGAGGCCTGAGGAAGGTCATTTGCTAGGGCTTCTTTTGGTTGTTTAGACGAGGGAGAATCAGTGGATTTTGGAGAAAGAGAAGCATCAATAGGTAGTGAAGAGGAATCAGGTGCGGGGATGATGACGTCTGGGAGAGAAGAGGACTGAACCTGTGCTTGAATGGGGTTGAGTCAGTGGTAGGATAGAGAGAGGGTGAGTTCTCATTTGCCATTTTTGTGGGAAATGAAAAAACTTACAGTGTAGAAGGGAGTATGATTTTTTCAGAGAGAGGATATGAAAAGATTATGCTAAGCGGTTAGAGAAGAAAGATCTTGATAAAGAGAAGGTGTAATAATGAGGGGAAAGAGGAACGGGTTCAAAAGAAAATGACGGTAGGTGTTTTAGGAAGATAAAACGCACAGAAGGAGTTAATGAATTTGATAGATGGACGTGATAGACACAGACACTGAAAAATCGGATGATGTGGCAGCAGTAATTAATTTGTTACTTTTTGAGAGAGGCATAGAAAACACATAACTACTAACCTGTGGTACAGGAACCAGATCCTGTACCTGTTTCTTGACAAATTTTTTCAGCTTCTGTTTGTTCTACAGAGTCGTACCTTTAATTTCTGTAATCAACAAGCGTGTCTACCTGCAAAGGTATTAATGTGAGTTAGACATACTCAGAAAACACTTTAGCTCACTGTACCTAAGAGTGACTCTCACAGCCAATGCTAGGGAACCGAGTCCTCAGTTAGGTCTCAGCAACCCCAGTGCCATTCTGTTTTTCTCAAAGTGTTCCCTGCTCAGTGCCTTGGTAAATATATCGGAAATCTGATCTTCAGTGCAGCAAAACTTCATGCAGATGTGCCCTTTTTCAACATTGTCTCTGATGAAATAATGTCTCACATCAATATGTTTGGCTCTCTTATGTTGAACCGGGTTCTTTACCATGTTGAGGGCGCTGGTGTTATCACATAGGAGTGGCACACTGTCAATGTATACCCCAAAATCCTCCAATTGTTTTTTGATCCACAGCAACTGAGCACAGCAAGATGCGGCTGCAACATATTTTGCTTCAACTGTGGAGAGAGCCACCGAGTTTTGCTTCCTTGTCCCCCATGAGATTAGGCAAGACCCAAGGAAATGAGCCATTCCTGAAGTGCTTTTTATGTCCACTAGATAGCCTGCATAATCAGCGTCAGCATAACCAACAAGATTGAAATTGTCACCTGGGGGATAGTGCAGAACCAGGTCCTGTGTGTTGTCAATCTGAACAATGAGCAGTCCTTCCCCGTTTCTTCAGGAACAGTGTGTTGTCAATCTTTCCTCGAGTGAACCCATTGTTCAGCAGAAACTTTGATAGTCTCTCGTACCAAGCTCTAGGATCTTGCTTCAAGCCATATAGAGCCTTGTCTAATTTGAAAACATACTCAGGGTGTACATGACTTTCGAAACCCACAGCTTGCTTAACATACACTTCTTCTTTGAGAAAACCATTCAAAAAGGCACTCTTCACATCCATTTGGAACAAAGTAAATTCCATATTAGATGCAAAAGCAATAAGAATCCGGATGGCTTCCATACGAGCAACAAGAGCAAATGTCTCATCATAATCAATCCCTTCTTCCTGATTGTATCCTTGAACAACAAGACTTGCTTTGCTCCTTGTGGTGTTTCCATTTTCATCCAGCTTATTCCTAAAAACCCACCTGGTTCCTATGATGGTTCTATCTGAGGGTCGAGGTACCAGGTGCCAAACCTTGTTTCTCTCAAACTGGTGCAGCTCCTCTTGCATAGCAACGATCCAGTCTGCATCCTTGAGAGCTTCCTTGATATTTTTGGTTCTATTTGGGATAGGAAGGCTGAAAAGGCTAGGGAGTTTCTAGTTTTGGATCTAGTTTGAACTCCTGAATCAAGGGGAGTGATTATGTTATCAAGGGGGTGAGAGATTTTGTGTTTCCAATTTGGGACTTGGATTTGGTTAGTGGAGGAACTTGGTACATCATAAGGATTTCCCTGCATTCCTTGTTCCGCAACTTGTGGAGTGCCTTGCACAGCATCTCCAACTCTTTCTTCAGCTTCAGTAGTGGTAATTGGGGTACCAGGTTCCTCATGTTTATTTGAGGAAGTGGTTGCACTGCCTTCACTTATTTCCCTCATCTGACTCATCATGTCAGCTTTGCCATTTGAGACATCTGATATTTCTCCAGGAACCAAAAGTGGTTCATTGTCTTAATCATCACTATTTCTATCCTTGTTTTGGGAAGGTGTCTCATTGAATAGAACGTGAACACTCTCTTCTACACATTGGGTTCTCTTGTTGTACACTTTGTAGGCTTTGCTTTGAGAGGAGTATCCCAAAAAGATTTCTTCATCACTTTTTGCATCAAATTTTCCAAGTTGATCCTTCCCATTGTTCAGGACATAACATTTGCATCCAAAGGCTCTCAGATGAGTTATATTTGGCTTTCTTCCATTGAGCAGCTCATAGGGGATTTTGTTTAGGAGGGACCTGATCATGCACTTGTTCAGCAAATAGCACGCAGTGTTAATTGCCTCAGCCCAGAAATTTTTTGCAATCCCACTGTCAATAAGAATTGTTCATGCCATGTCTTCCAGAGTTTTATTTTTCCTTTCGACCATATCATTTTGCTGAGGAGTCCTTGGAGCTGAGAAATTGTGGGTGATTCCATTTTCATTGCAAAAATATCAAATTTTGCATTATCAAATTCTGTCCTATGGTCGGATCTGAATCAAGCTACTTTCAACTCCATCTTCACTTGGATTTTCTTGACAAATGCCACAAATACTTCAAAGGTTTCATCTTTTGCTCTAAGAAACAATGTCCAAGTGAATCTTGAGTAGTCATCCACAATCACGAAAATGGATTTCTTTCCTTGTGAAGAAGTTCAAGAGGTTTTGATGTGCTAGCATCCTTATTTGGCTTGAAGGATGATTTCACATGTTTTCCTCCGGCACATGCATCACATACTCTCTGTTCCTTGAACTTTGAGTTAGGCAGACGGCGAACCAGGTCCTTCTGTATTATTTTATTCAACAGAGAGAAGCTTGCATGACCCATTCTTCTATGCCACAGTTCTGCATCATCATCAACTGCCTTTAATAAGTTTACCTCACCAGCTTCCAACGATTCAAAGTCAGCAACATAGATGTTCTTGTGACGCTTGGCTATCAACACTACTTCACCAGTTACTAGGCTAGTAACTATACATACATTGGATAAGAATCCAATTTTGTTTCCTGTATCACAGATTTGTGAAATACTCAAGAGACTATACTTCAAACTGTCTACATAGTACACGTTCTCAATTGAGTGTTCAAGAGATCTTCCAACCCTTCCAACACCGAGAATGTACCCTTTTTTCCATTTCCAAAGGATAGATACTCCTCCTTGCAGGGCTTTCAGTGAGAGAAAATCCATGGTGTTCCCAGTCATGTGCTTTGAGCATCCACTGTCCATGATCCATTGCAGTCATGTTCCTCTCACTAGTCCCTGCACGTAAAAGTTAAGGGTTAGATATGTAGTTAGGAAAAGGATGAATAAGAGCTCTTCTAGTCCAAGCAGGCAAGAATCTATTTTTCTTCGAGGGACCTGGTCCCCCTGGTGAAGTCACTTTGTCAGCAAACACTTTGTTTTTCTGAAAAGATTGAACTCTGGAAGGCAACTTTCTTTAAAGTGCCCATTGTTCCCATAGTGGGTACAGAGCCAGTTGTATGGGACAATGAGATACTTGCTGTGAGGTTTGTAAGGAATTTTCTCCTTTTGGAACCCGATCCCTTGCTTGTTTCTGTTGTTGTTAAAGTACATGGCAGTGACATCATCTGTGGACCAGGTCCATTTCTGTGATTTATCAACATCCATTTTTAGTTTAACCATTTCAGCTTGAAGTTGCCTGTTTTTCTCAAGTTCACATCATAGGCTTGTTTTGACATCAGTTAGTTCCTTTTCAAGCTTAATGTACTTCTCACTAGCTACCTCTTTCCCTTTATCTATGCTCACTTCCCTATGTTCTAATTTGAGTTCCTCAACTGTTTCCTCTAGGTCTGTGATCACCACCAAAAGATCATCTCTTCTTGTTCAATAACATTGATTTTCTCAGCTAAAGTATTCTTCTCAGTGCTCAGGTTCTCCACTGTTTCCTTCAGGTCTAATACCACTACAGTTAGATCATCTCTCTCATCTTCTGCACTATTTGTCTTTTCACCTAGTGCTTCCTTTTCTTTCTCAAAATTACTTATAATCTCTTTTAGGTCCACAACTACCACCATCAAGTTATGTCTCTCATTTTCTACACTGTTTAGTCTACAGGTTAGAGATTCTTTTTCTTTTTCAAGCTCATTTATAGTTTCTTTTAAATCTACCACACAAACAACTAGATCGTCTCTAGACTATTCAGTTTCTCCTAGCTCTATGGTCAAAGAATCTTTATCATCAACTAGGCTGTAGTAAGCATAAATAAGAACATTTACTAATGACATTAACTTTTTTGAGGAGTAGGATTTCACATTTCTCTGAACATCCCTGAAATTTACCTCATCATTTTCACCCTCTTCATCATCATCGGACTGAGCCATTAGCGGGAATAGTGAATCATACTCCTTGGCTTCGTTCTCTACTGCCATCATAGAATTGTTACCTGTTTTTGGTTCCTCTTCTGATTTACTAGAGGAATCTCCCCAGGCAGCAAGAGCTTGCTTCACAACATTATCAGCAGCACTCTTCCGGCTGAATCATTTGTCGGGAACCTATCTTGGCTGTCTCGTCAGCGTTGTTCTTGTAGGGCTCCTGCTTCACTAGTGGACAATCCTTGATGAAGTGCCCAGGCTTTCCACACTTGTGGCAGAGATCATAGTTCCTTGATTTTCTTGAATTTTCTCTTCTTGGTATACTACCATATCTTCGAACCATCTTTTGAAATCTCTTAGTAAGATAGGCCATGTCACCATCTTCTTCACTTGAGTCATTTTCTTTAGCTTTTAGAACCAGGTTCTTTTCTCTTTTTAGTTCTCTTCTATCACTGTCTTTTTCTTCTTCAACTCGTATGTCTTCAGATTCCCAACCAACTCATCCATTGTTAGAGTTTGTAGGTCTTTTGCTTCAGTAATAGCATTCACTTTACTTTCCCAAGAACCAGGTAAGACGCTCAGAATCTTCCGTACCAGCTTGTTTCTGGGAATTATTTCACCTAGAGAGTGAAGCTCATTTATGATGGATGTGAATCTAGTATGCATGTCTTGTACATACTCATCATCCTTCATTCGGAACAGCTCGTACTCAGTTGTGAGCATGTCAATCTTGGACTGCTTGACTTGAGTTGTTCCTTCGTGAGCAGTTTGCAAAGCTTCCCATATCTCCTTTGCTGATTGACTGGCTGAGATTCTATTATACTCATCAGGTTCTATACCACATACCAAGATTTTCTTGGCACGGAAGTTCTTCTCCACATCCTTCCTATCAACTTCACTGTATTCTTTCCTTGTCTTAGGCACCAATAACCCATCATCTCCAACCTTCTTCACAGGAACATGTGGACCGTCACAAATGACATCCCACAGTTCGGAATCTTCAGCCATTATAAAGTCGTTCATACGAGTTTTCCACCACCCTTAATATTGACCATTGAATCTAGGAGGTCGATAAGTTGATTGTCCTTCTTCAAAGTTGGGTGGAGCATCCATAGAGATCCTTTCTAGGTGTTAACCTTTTAGAAAGAACCTGATCTGATACCAATTGATAGTTTCTAGGATTCCACAGATTTGTAAAGAAACCTGGTCCTTTACCAGTTCCCTCAAATTTATCGATAGAGACAGTAAATAAAAGAGGTATAGGATTTTTACGTGGAAAAATCCCAACTCAACGGGACAAAAACCACGACCTACACTGGTAGGATTTCAACTTCACTAACTTGTAACCTCAACTATTACAAGCCACTTTGTAATGACTCTCTTACAAAGACTTTGACACACTAACTTGTAATACACTTATTACAAGACACTTTGTTACTCACTAGTTACAAAGACTTTAACTTATGACTACACTAGTCACAACACAAACACTTATGGTTTATGGTTTTAAGATTCCTAAAACAAGGCTTCTAAGAAAGCAAATAGGATAGAATGGAAAGAAAAATACAAGATTACAACTCAACTAAGGACACCTAACAACACGTAGTGAAACTGGTCCGTCTTAGTGGAGTTGTCTTCTTGTTCTTGATATACTTGAGTCTTCAATGCAAGAGCAACACTTCAATGCTTGAGAGAATGTTTAGTAAATGCTCAAGTGAATATCTTGTTTGTCTTCAAACAAGATATTATATCCCTAGGACATCCCAAGAAGGATGCCCATGCTTAGTTGGTACAATCTTCAAACAGTGGGAAGTGACTGATGCACTGTTACTGTACTGTAGCGTGTACGGTTGCAGGCGGTCACTTTTCTGTCACAGCTTTCCAGCTGTAAAGTTGACCTCTACTTCCGTCAGTGAAAATGTTAAGGGATTAGGTCGCTAAACTGTTCCCTATGAGTTCAAATGTACACTACCCAGATTTCTTGAGTTCATGTTGGCTGGTTGTGCTGGTTACGCATCAGGTCCTTTATCTAGTTCTTTACATAAATGTTTGTTAGATCATCAAAATAGAATACTAACCCATCAACAGGGCCCTTCCGTACCAAACAATACACGTTTAAATTGTACTGACCAAACAAGAAACTCCGGAGAAAATAGAGCACACCATCATCTTCTACTGAGTTGATAGCCTACTTGGAGGACTCTCGACCTGTCTATCCGGACCTGCGGGCATGAAACGCAGCGTCCCCAGGCAAAAGGGACATCATTAAAAATAATGTGTTGAGTATGTAAGGAATAAAAAATCAGTAAATAATAGACATGAGAGAAACATGGAGTAAAAGACTCGACATATAAGTATGAATAACTCTCTATATAATGAAATACTCATAGTATCATGCATATGTGTATGAATGCCATGTCGTGCATAGGTACATGTGTTCATAACATCATCAAGCCTCTGAGGGCATCCCATCATATCATCTCAGCCACTGTGGGAAAATCATCAATGTATACCAGCTGATCAGGTGGTGGTGCGTATATAACTCGTAACCTTTTCCCATATCCCATATACATATATACGCGTATATAACGCCCTTTGGTCATGGGTCAATGTACATGTATAAATGAATGCAATGCATGAGAAGTACGTCAATAAAATCTCTCTAAACGACATAAGACCATTATATCTCTGATTAATATCATAAAACAAACTTTATCAACTTACATATTTTCTGAGACCCATGAACAAACGATAGAATAATAAGACATATGGGAATTGAAGAGCATAGGCATCTCTAATACTTCTATGAATAGAGTCATTTATGGAAGTTGTGCATTTGCTCATTTCGTTCGTGTTGTATAGATCATGCAAAAAATAAAGAAGGGATAGCCTTAACATATCTGAATGAATTCTCTTGACAATCCCTTTAACACCGTTGATTGCGACAACGCATAACGGCGAATCGAAGTAGGAAAAAATCCATATGATATTCTTGAGAAAGATTATACCGGGCTTCTGTAGAGTCACGTTGCTAAGATGGTTAAGGAATTTTATTCTTGAATTCTTGCGTGAATATCCATTGACTAATATTCTGATATAAGACCTTTCTTTAAGAATGAATATGTGACTCTTTCTTAAAAATAGATATGTGATTCTTTCTTAAGAATAGAAATGTGACTCACGTTCTTAAGCATGCCAAATCGCACTTCTCTAATCTTGCCACCTAATAATGGCTTAAGAGTCACAATTCATGGAGTGGCTTAATGCCACGTGGGTGGTTATCCATTTTCAACAATAAACCATCAATTATCTTAATTAAGTGTTAATATCTCACTAAAATTAATATCTACCCGATTATCCACATAATCAAGAATTATCTCAAATTACTTAAAATACTACTCACTTTTAATACACTTTATATACCTTACTATTATGGCCATGTGGTACCTTGTATGGTACTAGTCTATAAATACCAGATATTTTAGCTCGGGCCGTATTTTATCCCAAAATGTCAAATTTCGACAAAACTCATTTCTTTGGTTTGCTTACCCTTTTACCTTCAAGAATTTACTTATCACTTGTTTGAAGTAGAAAAATACTTATAATCCGAAAATAATCTCATTCCCAAACTTACATCGATTAAATTACGACGAAATTTTAACGTACAAAAATGCATGTAACAACTTCTTGTACAGGTGCCAAAGGATACTTCATACGGTAGGTATTCTGGAGACCAGTGGGGTCTCCTTCACTACTTTTCAGTTTTATACAGCTGCATTCAGTTGGTGGGAGGCTTACGAGAGGCGTAAGCCGGTCGGCGCAGCACCCCTTATCTAGCAGCAGTTCCCCGATCTTTTTCTGGAGAAATTTGTACCTTAGTCCCGCAAAGAGGAGCTGTGCAGACAGTTTGAGTAGCTTCGTCAGGGTGATATGTCTGTGATGCAGTATGAGATGCGATTCGCGGAGTTGGCCCCTCATGCTATCCGTTCGGTTCCCACAGACAGGGAGAGGATCGGGAGGTTTATAGATGGCCTCACTTTTCAGCTGCGATTGTGGATAACCAAAGAGAGAGTGTCTGGTGCTACTTTTGATGAGCTTGTCGATATTGCTCGACAGATTGAGATGGTTTGCAGTCAGGAGAGGGTTGAGAGGGAGGCCAAGATGCCTCGTTGACATGGTGGATTTAGCGGTGCTCCTTCTAGGGGTTAGTTCTAGCACGGTAGGGATCGTCCTTTCAGACATGCTCAGATGGCTCGCGCAATTCACCGTGGTGCATCATCTAGCTATGGTTCACACAGTTATTAGTAGGGCCATTCATCTCTAAGTGTCCTTCCAACGCAGAGTTTGTCCCCTGCTCTATCGGGTCAGGGTTTACTTATGTCTGGTCCTTCTACCAGTTATCCCGGTGCTCGGGGCTCCCTTCAGTCGCTGGCACCAGTACCGGGGAGTTGTTATGAGTGTAGAGAGTTTGGTCATATAAGGAGACAATGTCCCCGACTAGTAGGAGGTCCAGCTCCATAGAGGATCCAGTCTATGACATCAGCACCAGTTCCTTCACCACCCGCTCAGCCAGCCCGGGATGAAGCTCAGTCATCTAGGGGTCGCCCGATAGGGGGAGGCCGATCAGGGGGTGTCCAGGCCCGTTTCTATGCGCTCCCTGCAAGACTAGATGCCATTGCTTCAGATGCTGTGATTACATGTATTGTCTCAGTTTTCCACAGAGATGCCTCTGTATTATTTGACCCTGGTACCACTTATTCATATGTTTCCTTGTATTTCGCTCATTTTCTAGATATGCCTCGTGAGTCTTTAGTTTCATATGTTCATGTATCTACTCTTGTAGGCGATACTATTATTGTGGACCGTGTATATTGGTCATGCATAGTGACTATTGGGAGTCTGGAGACTAGAGTAGATTTTTGTTGTTTAGTATGGTCGATTTTGACGTGATATTGGGTATGGATTTTTTGTCTTCGTGTCATGATGTTCTAGATTGTCACGCTAAGACCGTGACGTTGGCGATGCTGGGGTTACCGAGGTTTGAGTGGAACGACTCTATAGACTATGTTCCCAGTAGGGTGATTTCATACTTGAAGGCTCAACGGATGGTTGAGAAGGGTTGTCTATCCTATTTGGCCGTTGTGAGGGATGTTAGTGCACAGACTCCTGCTATTGATTATATTTCGGTGGTGCGTGATTTTCTGGATATGTTTCTTGCAGAACTACCGGGCATGCCACCTGACAGGGATATTGACTTCGGTATTTATTTGGTGTCGGGCACTCAACCTGTTTCTTTTCCACTATATCGTATGGCACTAGCGGAGTTGAAAGAGATGAAGGAACAACTTCAGGAACTCCTTGATAAGGGGTTTATTCGGCCTAGCGTGTCACATTGGGGTGCACTGGTTCTATTTGTAAAGAAGAAGGATGGTACTATAAGGATGTACATTTATTACATGCAGTTGAACAAGTATCCCTTGCCACGTATTGATGATTTATTTGACCAGTTTCGGGGAGCGAGGGTGTTCTCCAAGATTCATTTGAGGTCAGGGTATCACCAGCTGAAGATTCGGGATTCGGACATTCTTAAGACAACTTTCAGGACCCTATATGGCCATTATGAGTTCCTTGAGATGTCTTCTGGGCTGACCAACGCCCAAGCAACGTTCATGCATTTGACGAACATTGTGTTTCAGCCTTATCTTGACTCGTTCATTATTGTATTCATTAATGACATCCTGGTGTACTCTCGTAGCCAGGAGGAGCATGCCCAACATCTGAGGATCGTGTTACAGCGATTGAGGGAGTAGAAACTTTATGCAAAGTTCTCCAAGTATGAGTTTTGGCTCAGTTCAGTGTCATTCTTGAGGCACGTGGTGTCCAGTGAGAGTATTCAGGTGGATCTGAAGAAGATAGAGGCGGTGCAGATTTGGCCCACACCGTCCTCAACCACGGAGATTCGGAGCTTTCTTGGTTTGGCGGGCTATTACTGTTGTTTTGTGGAGGGTTTCTCATCTATTGCATCTCCCTTGACCAAATTGACCCAGAAGGGTGCTCCATTCAAGTGGTCGGATGAGTGTGAGGAGAGCTTTCAGAAGCTCAAGACTTCTTTAACCACGACTCAAATTCTAGTTCTGCCATCAGCTTCTGGTTCTTACACCGTGTATTATGATGCCTCGCAGATCGATATTGGATGTGTTCTAATGCAGGAGGGTAGAGTGATTGCTTATGATTTGTGCCAGTTGAAGACCCACGAGAAGAATTATCATGTCCATGATCTTGAGTTAGCAGCTATTGTTCACGCCTTGAAGATTTGACGACACTATTTGTACGGGGTTCATTGTGAGATTTACACTGATCACCAGAGTTTGCAGCATCTATTCAATCAGAAGGATCTTGACTTGCATCAGAGGAGGTGGTTGGAGCTTCTTAAGGACTATGATATCACCATCCTATACCATCTCGAGAAGGGCAATAGGTGGCCGATGCCTTGAGTCATCGGACGGAGAGTTTGGGGATCTTAGAGTATGTTCCAGCAATAAAGAGGCCATTGGCGTTGGATATTCAGGTGTTAACTAGCCAGTTTGCCAGATTAAATATTTTCGAGCCGAGTCGGGTATTGGTTTGTGTGGTCTCTAGGTCTTCTCTTTATGATTGTATCAGGGAGCGCTAGTATGATGACCCGCATCTTCTTGTCCTCCAGGATAGGGTTCGGCGAGGTGATGCTAGAGAGGTGACTATTGGTGATGACAGGGTGTTGAGGATGCAGCGCGGGATATGTTTTCCCAATGTAGATGGGCTACGAGAATTGATTCTTGAGGAGGCCCACAGCTCGCGGTATTCATCCATCAGGATGCCGCGAAGACGTACCAGGATTTGAGACAACACTATTAGTAGAGGAGGATGAATAAGGATATAGTTGGGTTTGTGGCTCGGTGTCTCAACTGTCAGCAGGTTAAGTATGAGAATCATAGATCGGATGGCTTGCTCCATAGGTTAGACATCCCAGAGTGGAAGTGGGAGCGGAGCACCATGGATTTCGTAGTTGGGCTCCCATGGACTTCGAGGAAGTTCGATCTATTTGGGTGATTATGGATCGGCTGACCAAGTTCGCGCACTTCATTCAAGTTGGTACCACTTATTGTTCAGAGCAGTTGTCTTAGATTTACATCCGAGAGATTGTTCGCCTTCATGGTGTCCCAGTTTTCATCATTTCAGATAGAGGCACATAGTTTACATCGCAGTTTTGGAGAGTCGTGCAGCGAGAGTTGGGTACTCAGGTTGAGTTGAGCATGGACTTTCACCCTCATACGGACGGACAGTTCGAGTGCACTATCCAGATATTGTAGGACATGTTACGCGCTTGTGTCCTTGGTTTTGGGGTTTCATGGGACAAGTTTCTGCCACTCGCGGAGTTTGTATATAACAACAACAATCAGTCGATCATTCATATGGCTCCATATGAGGCTTTATATGGGAGGCGGTGTAGATCTCCGGTGGGATGGTTTGAGCCGGGTGAGGCTAGGCTCTTCGGTAAAGACTTGGTCCAGGAGGCACTAGACAAGGTGAAATTGATTCAGGAGCAGCTTCGCACGACGCAATCTAGGAAAAAGAGTTATGCTGATAGGAAGGTTTGTGATGTGTCTTAAATGGTCGGGGAGAAGGTTCTGCTGAAGGTATCACCCAGTAAGGGTGTTATCAGGTTTGGGAAGAGTTGCAAGTTGAGACCTCGGTTCATTAGGCCTTTTGAGGTACTTCAGAGAATCGGGGAGGTGGCTTACAAGCTGGCCTTTCCACCTAGCTTGTCGAGTGTGCATCCCGTATTTCATGTTTCTATTCTCCAAAAGTATGTCAGTGATCTGCCTCATGTTTTGGATTTTAGCACGGTCTATATAGATGGTGATTGGACTTATGATGTGGAGCCGATGGCCATTTTGGAGTGGCAGGTTTGAAGGTTGAGGTCTAAGGATATATCTTTAGTGAAGGTGCATTGGAGAGAGGACATCCCATGGAGGAGGCTACTCGGGAGATCGAGCGGGAGATGCGGAGCAGATATCCACACCTATTTGAGACTCCAGGTATGTTTCTAAACCCGTTTGAAGACGAACGTTTGTTTAAGAGGGGGATGATGTAACGACCCGATCGGTCGTTTCGAGAGTTATAGCCCTTTTTCCCCCATTTTCTACTTCTTTTGTGCTTTACAACTGTTATATTTCTTATTGGATTGGTTGGTTTGGGTCCGGAGTGAATTGAGACACTTAGTCTCTTAATTGGAAGCTTTAATTAGAAAAGTCGACCGGACGTAGACTCATGTGTGAACGGTCTCGGACTTGAATTTTGATGATTCCGTTAGCTTCGTTATGTAATTTTGGACTTAGGAGCGTGTCCGGAATGTGATTTGGAGGTCTATAGTAGAATTAGGCTTGAATTGATGAAAGTTGGAATTTTGGCGATTTTGGCCAACAATGGAAATTTTGATATCGGGGTCGGATTTGATTTCCGGGAATTGGAGTAGGTTCGTGGTGTCATTTATGACTAGGGGATATCTTTCCGCACTAGATTTTCGAGTCAAACTTATATTTTTATGAAAATTTCTATTATGAAAGAGGCTTTTGATTTATCTTTATGAAATGTTGACGTATTTTTCAAAATTGGCTTGCCTAGTACCACTGATAGGAGCCATCACGACAGGTTAGAGTTTGGATCATGACAAGAGTAAGATGTTCCTTAACTTTAAACAGACAGAACAACTCCAATTTGACCTAACTTCACCACGAAATTTCCTCATAATGTTGCCACAAGAACAAGGAAGCGTAATTAGCAATCAATTCGGGTTTTTCGGCACTAGAATCACTTTGGAAGACTTGAAATCACCTAGGGTTGATATTAAAACTTGAGAGAGTATTTTATAGAACTTAAACCACTTAAAACAACCTTCAACATGATCAGGAATCACACAAAAACCAGCAACAACAAGAAGAACAAGAAATTTACTAGCGCCACGGGATTTCCGACACTTGATTTGTATTGTTTGCCCTTTGTTTGGGTCTTGGATCATGATAGAACCTTGAGAGAGAGTTTTTAAGTGTCTAGAATCTAAAGAGAGTGAAAAATAATGAGTTAAAACGGGCTTATGGTGTCTCATATATATCAATAGTAGTGGTTGTAGGCCCGTGCTGAGCCCCGACCCAACACAATAAGGCTAAACTTTTTTTAATCATATGAGTAGTACTGCATTAATCTACAACGTCAGTCGCTTATATCATTTATATCAATAGTATGATATTAATGCAAACTTTAGTTGCAAAATTTATTTCCTTTAACTTTCCTTTTTAGCTTCTTTCTCCAGATTCTCATAATTGTTCAACTTCTCTTTCAATTTTCTTTGTCCCTTCCGATCTTCTTTCTTCCTACTCAATTTATGTGCTTGGTTGTATAGTTATAAGGTGAGTTTAACTTTCTTAATTTTTTTAAATTTCGGAATCACTGTTGCGTAAAAATTGTTTAAATTGGGCAAATTGCGAGTCCACAATTTTTTGTGTTTGTCCGCAAAAAAGTTGCGATTGATTGTGGAACATGGAAATTGGGGCACACATGCAAAGGGATAGGTTTTTACCAAGATATTTATTCTTTATTAAGTTTACAAGACAGGTTCATTACCAAAATTTGTTTGTTCTTTATTTAGTTTAATAATAGGGTCATAAGGTTTTTGCTCATTTGCCTGAATGAGTTATTCCACTATGTGCTTGTTCCTATACTATGATACTGTAACGACCCGGCCGGTCGTTCCGTGAGATTAGCCCTGTTTTTGCTTTATTGTGTGTTGTTTAGCCTAAGTTTGTCGTGTTGAGTCAGTTGGTTGGGGTTCGGAGTGGTCGTGGTGAGAACTGAGACACTTAGTCTCTTAAATTGGCTTAATAGTTGGGAAAGTCAACTAGGAGTTGACTTATTGGCAAACGACCTCGGAATGTAGATTTTATGGTTCAGATAGCTTCGTTAGGTGATTTGGGACTTAGGAGTGTGTTCGAAATTTCGTTTTGATGTCCAGTGTAGAATTAGGCTTGAATTGGCGAAGTTGAGTTTTTGGCGATTTCCGGTCGGTAGTGGAAAATTAGCTATCGGGGTTGGAATGGAATTCCGAAAGTTGGAGCAGGTTCATAGTGTCACTTTTGACGTGTGTGCAAATTTTCAGGTCATTCGGACAGGTTTTGGTTAGTTTCGGCATCATCGGCGAAATTTAGAAATCTCAAAGTTCATAGGCTTGAATCCGATGTGATCTTGGTGTTTATGCGTTGTTTTGGGTGTTTCGAAAGTTCAACTGGTTGGGGTCCTGAGGGGCTCGGGATGATTTCGGATAGTCAATGGAAGATTGAAGTTAGAAAATGCAGCTGAAGAAGTTGTTGGTGCCAGGTTTCTGGTGTGTCCGCACCTACGGAAGGGTAACTGCAGGAGCGATGCCGCAGGTGTGGCCAGCACACCGCATGTGCGAGATTGGGGGAGCTGGGAAGGAACCGCAAAAGCGGAATTTTGGGCCGCACCTGCGAGCTGCAGATGCGGAAAGTGGAGCGCAGATGCGGAAGTGGTCGGTCAAGTGGGGATTCGCAGGTGCGCACCTGGGACCGCAGGTGCGGGGAAAGGGCCGCAGATGCGGTTTCACTGGGTAGGAAGTATAAATAATTGCCTTTGCGAATTTTTGGAACTTTCATCATATCTGCATGAGGGCTGAGGCTTTTGGGAGCAAATTGAAGAGGGATTTCAAAGGATTTCCGAGGAGGTAAATTTCTTAGACCTAAAACTCGATTCTATGTTGATATTTGACAGATTAGGCTTCGAATTAATGGAATTTAGTGGCATAAATTGGGAGTTTAGGGCTTGGGAAGTTGTGACTTAATATTTAGGAATTGAGGGGTCAATTGTAGTCGGATTTCGATGCATTTTATATGTATAGCGTCGGGAAAGGATGAGGATTCTTGTGATGCGATTTTTATAGAATTTCGAGACGTGGGCTCGGGGGTCAGGTTTGGCCAATTTCGGAATTTGTGCCCAATTGTGATAATTATCAAATGGGTTTCGTCTTCCTAGCATATTTTGATGTTATTAATCTGATTTTGATAGATTCGGAGCATTTGGGAGCCGATTCGAGAGGCAAGAGCATTGCGGAGTAGTTTTCGGGCCCGTTTGAGGTAAGTAATGATTGTAACTCTAGACCTGAGGGTATGAAACCCCATATTTCACTTTGTTTTGGTAAATGAGGTGACGCACATGTTGCTTGAAGAGCGTGTGGGCGTGCACCGGTAGGGATTGTGACTTGGTCTGTCCCATGGCGACTATTATGCCACGTATTTGATTTGAAATAATAAGATGTCCTATATTTTGAGGTTTATATGATATTATGGGCATTATACCACATTTGGGGCCTTGTGCCGATCTGTTTAGACCCCCAAGGGTATTTTTACACTATTTTTGATAGAAAATTTGTGAAGTCAGTCATGTTTATTAATTGTTGCTATTTCACTATTATCACAATGTTTTAGATGACTGTGAGGTATTAGGGGCTGAGTCCCGTGATGTTGAGATGAGTTGCCCGAGTGGCTTGAGAGGATGACTGAGTGAGGTCGAGGGCCGGGTTTGTAAGGATAGTTATGGATCGGGCTGCACGCCGCAGCATATATAGATATTATATTGTATCAGGCTGCACGCCGCAGCAATATAGCGCTTGGGCTGTATGAGCTCTTCCAGGAGTCTGTACACCCCCAGAGAGCGCAGTCGACTATTATTTGGATCGGACTGCACGCCACAACATATATATATGTTATTTGGATCGGGCTACACGCCGCATCATATATATATATATATATATATATATATATATATA